>CAIGRB010012706.1:8445-50396 GCA_903798255.1 Fraxinus quadrangulata
TCACCACAATAGAACGTGGTGAAAGTGGGAAAGCTTACGTGGGACACGTGGCACGATTAATCGTACAACTGGGCGTTTCATCAAGGGCCTATAAATATCCCCGAGGTGAGAAATGTATTTCTTCTTGGAACCCGAACTATTTGAACTATCAATATACTTTTCCTACTCTCCTTAAACACCTACTGATTCCCACACCGGAGGTACAACGGGGGAGAAAGCCACGACCTCATTTTGCAGGTAACATTCGTTGATCGGAGCAGCAGGAACACCCCACACATCATCATTGCCGTGGAGGTAAATTTTGTGATTATTTCAGTATGTGTGAAGTTGTTTAAAACTGTAGTGCCTACAATGTTTGAACTTTTAATTTAATTTGGAATTATAAGAGAACAATACAAATCTATAGTAGTTAAAAGATACAATTTTAGAGTTTCAAAAATTAGGTCATATTTCAAATTTTATTAATTAAATAGATAACTAAAAATATTTTATTAATTAAATAGATAATTAAATCTATTAAGGTCACACTATTATACGGTTCATGACCATAGTTACATACTAGTTACTGTCACACAACATCACAATCACAAATTTTATAAGTCATAATTTATTTATCGATCACAAATTATCAAACTAATTGGTCATGCATTATTCTTCAATCACAAATCACGAATTTTACAAGTAATAATTTATTTATTGTTCACAAATTATCAAATTAATTGGCTACAACTTAACAAATTATGAGTCACAAGTATAATTTTAGTCGTAATCTCACATTTTTTAGGTCATATTATTTATTAATCACAAACTATCTATTTTATTAGTCATATTTTATTTATTAATAACAAATTAATCGTTTTATTGGTCACAATCATCTAAATAATTGGTCCAAACCATCTCACCCCACTGCACTCTAACCATCGGCACAAACCTCACCACCACCACCATTTGTAAACCACTAACAACCACTCTACCACCCCATTTGCAAACCACTAACAACTGCTTTGCCACCACTTGCACCACCACCACTAACAATCACCATTTGCTAACCACCCCATTTGCAAACCACTAACAACCACTATGCCAACACCTGCACCACCACCATTAACAATCACCATTTGCTAAACACCAACAACCACAAACAAAAATTGCAGCACAACTCCAACTAAACTGATCTGATCAGATCAGATCGAAGGAGGAAGAAACCACCCAAAAATTCCAAAATATCTCAAAACCATTGTAGTTGCACACAGCGTGATGAGCGACAATGCTGCACGACGCAACCCTCCTACGCGCGATGTTGATGGTGTTGTGCGCCAAATTGTGTGCGACAATGCTAGATTGTGCGTGAGAGAGAGAGAGAGAGAGGGGGGGGGGAAGGAATGTGGGTAATGGGTATGGTGAATTAGGTGAGATTGTTAGGGTTTTAGATTGAGATGGGTATGGTTGTTAGTTGGGCCTTGTTATATATGTTTTTAAATTAAAAAATAATTACAAAGTGATTTTTGAAGTTGAAAATTGATATGTATGCGTGGGAGTAATTTCCACTATATAAGTTAAAATAAATTCACTTCGAATTTACACTGTACAAAAAATTAGCCCATTGATAATTTAGTTAAGAATCAATTTTTAATATGTTTTGATAAAAAAAAAAGTGTGATTAAAAATGAATTTAAAAAGAAAAAAGGGTGTCAAAAAATAGGAGTTAATTGTTTCAATAATCACCCAATTTATATCATGATCACGATTTACTCACTAAATTTCAAAATGTTTCACAATATTCACTAAATTTTGTCCGTTTGCACTTCATTCATCACTCTAAAAAATTCGTTACCTTATTCGCTGATGTGGCAAATGAAAATTTGACGTGTCAAGTTAGCGTTGTTAAAAAAAATTACAACTCAATCAAGCCATTGTTTCATTACTCATCCAACTTATACTTGGTCACTATTTACTTATCGAACTTTAAAATGTTTCTCAATGGTCACTCATCTTTGATATGTTGCACTCCATTCATCATTTGTCATATTTCGTTTCCTTCATTGCTAATGTTCACACAAAATTCTACGTGGTATGTTACAAATGTTAAAAAGATTACTCACCAAAATTATCATATGTGAAATTTGATTTTCACGACCCCATAAACTTCTTTAAAACCCAATAAATCATCCCTAATAATTCTTTTATAAATATCATTTTTCTAATTCAAACGTTTACTATCCAAAAAATAGGTTTCAATCTAAGGCTGGATTTGAAGCATAACTTGTTCTGCTGGACATTGATTTTTGAAAATGCTTTGTTTATGTTTCACCATTTTGACTTCTAATTGTATCAAATTGATCATTTGTAATTTTGAATCATTGTTTTATATTTCAATCCAACTATTGGATATTTGAACTTTGATCCTCAAACTTTTGATTTCTTGCAATTTCACCGTTTCTCATTCATTGTCTCCAATTTCGTTAATTTCATCGATCTTTACCTAATAAACACAATATATGTAGAATTAAGCAATAATTTATTAAAATTTCCAACAAATACTCTAATTTAAAAGCTTAAATAAGTGTACAAAATGCACTTATCACTATGATTTTTTAAGGTTGAAGCTAGGAATGTTTTATTGGATTTTGAAGAAGCGTTGAAGTCGAGTTTCACATATGGTAATGTTTTGAGTTTATGATTTGACTAAGTTGTAATTTTTTTTATGATTGTAACCTACTCGTGGAATTTTCGTACAATAAATTAGGAACGAAGTGAACAAAATATGATGGATGATTAATGGAGTGCAACATCTTAAAGATGAGTGACTAATGTGAAGTATTTTAAAGTTCGATGAATTAACTGTGACCAAGTGTAAATTGGATGAGTAATAAAATAATGGTTTGGTTGAGTTGAAATTTTTTTAACGATCGTAAATTGTCACATTAGATTTTCATTAACCACGTCAGTGAATAAGGTACAGAATTGTTAAGGGTGATGGATAGAGTGTACACAGACAAAGTTCAGTAAGCAATGTGAAACACTTTGAAGTTCAGTAAGTAAATTGCGATCATGATATAAGCTGGATGATTATTGAAACAATTTGTTGGAAAAAATGAATACAATGGCTGACTTTGACATAAATTTTGAGTGAAATCCGTTTGGTTATTTTGGAAGATAAAGATTGATTTGTGTTTTCCTCCGTGAAAACATCAAAATCATATATTTGCTTGCAAAAAATTATGCTTGGGTAAATGAAAATTGGAGCTTAAAGTATTGCATTGGAAAAAAATTTTGTATTGAAGGAAAACTAGTTTAAAGTTATCCCACATAAGAAAATAGATAAATGCACGTATTCTTTAAATATGATTGTACTTTAGAAGAGTATAATTATGTGTAGTATAGAAGCCCTCTCCACGTGATCGAGCAGGAGGGGTGCAAATCACGGACTGAAATAGATTTCGGACCTTGAACTTGTGTGCGAGCCCGACCTGCGTACACGAATGTCAGATCGGATTTACTGAAAATTGGCGCTTAGGAGGGTCCATGTTTTGCCTTTATTTTATTTATCTTAAAACCTTTCAAATTCTTTTAACTCTTGAAACTCATATGATTATACCCGTGTTAATGGAGAGATTAACAGCTAGATTAATGGTGGTTAATAACATAACTTTTGACTGTTAATTCTCAATTACAGTCTATTTATTCTGCTATTTTTCTCCATTACATACACATGAAGAAAATTATTTTTCTGCATAAAAAGAAAAAAAAATTCCGGTTAGCATATATTATTTATTTTCTGTTAAGATTTTTGTGATAATGTTCAAATACTAAGTTAGTTTGTCGAATTAGTATCTGCAGTGCTCAGACTTTACTGATTTTTCCGTTGTATTCTAGGAAATGAACTCTTGAACTAAACCTCAAGCACCTATGGTGAGGGGACGAATCTATTTTAAGGAAACTGCGTCGGTTCATTCGATTAATTTTTTGTTTAAAAACAATTTAAATTACTTGTTCTGTTTTATTGTAATTAATATATTATTTGATTTGTAATAGTTTGGCTTACATTCGGTTAGCTAGTGTTAGATATATGTTTATACGTTATTTTTGTTAGTTGCAAATTTGATACGTGTAAATTCGATATACGTAGGTGTCTAACCGAAATTTGTTAAGCTATTATTTTGATCCAACACAATTAACTCCATAAAATGGGAACGAATAAGAGCTTAGCCTCTTAGGAGTGGGTGAAGAAATTGAAAATTTTCAACTCTTAAATGTCAAGTTGTCATTGCCGATGTAACGCGTGCCCAGAAATGCTGCAACTTGCTGCATCATTCCATCCCAGCATCATTCAACCTCGCCTCTCACCGGAAGTCCATCGCCGACACTCTCTCCGGCGAACTTCAAACGCAAAAGAATTAACCCAACTCCGCGCTCAATCCATTTTCACTTCAACCACCCTTTCCAACAACAATCAGAGCAGTATCTATGACAATGAAAAACCCGATAATAAGACTATCTTTTCTTACAATACCATTATCAAATGCTTCCTTCAAAACCGTCGCTCTCATGACGCTCTTGTGGTTTTTGTGGATTTGCTTTGTTGTCCAGGGATGTTACCAGATGAGTTCACGTTACCGTGTGTGATCAAGGCGTGTGCGAATCTAAGGACTATTAAGGAAGGGAAAATGATTCATGGGTTGGCGTTAAAACTCGGGTTTGGGGCTGGTTCGGGTGTTCATGTGGAAAGTAGTTTGGTGAGTTTGTATTCAAAATGTGGTGATATTGATTCTGCACGGAAAGTGTTTGATAAAATGCTTGTGAAAGATTTGGTTTCGTGGAATGTGTTGTTGGATGGTTATGTAAAGTGTGGTGGGGAGGATATTGAGGTTATTCTGAGACTGTTTGATGAGATGCCCGAAAAGGATGCCTTCTCATGTACTGTGTTGATTGATGGGTTGGCCAAGAGTGGAAGAGTTGAGGAAGCAAGAAAGGTGTTTGATAGTATGTTGGATAAGAATGTGGCTTCATGGAATGCAATGATTAATGGGTATATGAAGTCTGGAAACTATAAACTTGCAGTTGATTTGTTTGATAGAATGGAGGATAGAAATATAATCACTTGGAATTCGATAATTTCTGGGTATGAATTAAATGGGAAGTTTCTGGAAGCTCTGCACATGTTTCAGATGATGTTGGATAATGGTCTCAATGCTAATGATGTAACGATAGTTAGTGTACTTTCTGCTATTTCGAAGTTGGCTTCGCTTTGTAAAGGTAGGTGGGTGCATTCATATATGTCAAAAGCTGGGTATCGATTAGATGGTGTACTTGGTATATCTTTGATAGAAATGTACTCCAAGTGTGGGAGCATTGAGAATGCTTTGATGCTTTTTCGAGGAATCTCCAAGAAGAAGCTGGGGCATTGGACAGCCATTATATTAGGATTGGGGATGCATGGTATGGCTCCTGATGCAATTGAGTTGTTTCTTGAAATGCAAAGGAATGGAATTAAGCCTAATGCCATTACATTTGTTGGAGTCTTGAATGCTTGTAGTCATGTGGGATTGGTGGATGATGGTAGGCATTATTTTTATATGATGAAAAATGAGTATGGAATAGAACAAACTGTTGAGCACTATGGTTGCTTGGTGGACATTCTTTGTCGAGCTGGGCATCTTGACGAGGCAAAGAGCGCTATTGAAAAGATGCCTATGAAGCCAAGCAAGATAATATGGATGACTTTACTTAGCAGTGCTAGAAATTATAGAAACATTGATATTGGTGAATATGCAGCAAAGAACTTGATAGAGTTAGCTCCTGAAACTGTTCAGTGCTATGTACTCCTTTCTAATATGTATGCCATTGCAGGACAGTGGGGAAAAGTTTCGCTGGTTAGAGAAACGATGAAGAGAAGAGGGTTTAAGAAAGAACCAGGGTGTAGTTCAATTGAGCACAAGGGTGTGCTTCATGAATTCATGGTAGGAGACAAATCACATCCTCAATCTGAATTGATATATTCAAAATTGAGTGAGATGAAGGATAAGTTGAGACTAGCGGGACATGTTCCTAATACAACTCAAGTATTATTGTTTGTTGAAGGGGAGAAAGAGAAACAAGCTGAACTGGAAAACCATAGTGAGAGGTTGGCTATCGCATTCGGCCTTATAAACCTTGACCAAAAAAATCACATTTGTGTAGTGAAGAACCTTAGAGTTTGTAATGATTGCCATTCAGTGATAAAGTTTCTGTCCAAGATTTATGAACGTGAAATTATTGTGAGAGATAATAGCAGGTTCCATCATTTCAAAAATGGATCATGTTCATGCAAGGACTATTGGTGATTGAGAATTATGCTGTCTTGCATTAAGGTCTTGTTTCAGTTTGCTCAACTCAGAACATCAGGATTGTGTTTGAGTTATACCTCCCAATTATGAGAGTGAGTCCTTTGGCTGTATGCAAAATCTTCACATGTTGGGTGTATGTCTTGAGATACGGTCCAGTACATTATGCAATTTCTCATATCTTGGAGGATTCATGCTTATGCCTTTTCGTCCTTACACCATAACCAGTGTAATTTTCTTTTCGTTTCCATATGCTTTTTATTTTTTATATGTCACCTACGCTACAATTCCTTGTGCTATCTGCTAGTCTTTTACTTGCGTCATTTTTTCTTTTCTGTGGATGCATGCCCTCATTATTAGAAATGCAAGGTTTTTATTCTGTTTTCAAACATTGAGAGTTGTAGTTAATCCTATTTTAGACCCCAATTATTATTTGATAGAATTATAAATCTTAATGTCATGATAATTGCTTCGTCAATAAGCATATATATCTCATATGCTTCCTGTACATGGCAGGCAAATAGTGTTCATGTACCGATTATCATATATGGGGATTGCTTACAGAACTATACATTTGTGCTCCATGTAGTAAAGAAGTTCACTGAAACATGATCTTGAAGTGGACAATCAATGTCATTATTGGAAACTTTGACTGAAAAATCTTGTCATCTTATTAATATGGTTAAATACTTTATCAAGTGTCTAACTGTCTATTAGTGAAAATCAACAGTTCAAAATCTAAAATATGAGCTGGCACATGGCAATTTTAGCTTATTATCTAAGACTTCCACTCCATTAGACCAAGAATATTGAGCCCCTGTTTGAGCCCCATTTTTTGAGAATAGATTTTGTAAAAAGTAAAAAATTTTTTTTGAAGGAAAATGAGGTTGGGTAAAAATGAATTTTAAAGAATGGGGCTCAAACAGGGCTGATAATTTTTATTAATCAATTTGCTTCCTTGCCATCAGATTGCACAAGAGAGAGGAAGAGAGGCAAATATTTCCGAAAAGGAAAAGGACCCATCTAATTCATACATTAGAAGTACTAGACATGGGTTGTATACAATCATATTATAATGACACCGAAAATTTCCCTGCAATTCCTTCAAAATTTAAATGAGTTTTTATGCACATTAATGTTTATTGAACTTGTTAAATTCATTATTTTTGCCATCTTATGTCTTGGGATGATAATTATTTGCTTATATTCATTTTATTAGGTGATTAATTTGGTCAGTAAATCTGAAATATATTTATATATTTTCTATTGTGTGCCTTGGCAGTTTTCATTCAATTTTTTTAAGAACTTCCATGTCATGTTGCCTGCACCTTGTCCATGTGTTTGCAGCGTATATTTTTGGAGAGATTATCGTCATCTTTCTTGTTCTGACACTGACCAAGCAGCCTCGAACTTTGTCTCGCTTTCACATGACAATCTTTTATGAAATAAATAAATGCAATGTGGTCCATTACAGTTTGCATTCTGGAAAAAAAAAAGGATGCATCCTTATGGTCATAGTACTATGTTATCACATAATCTGGAAAATGTTGTCGATCTTCCTCACTGCAAATTGCACTAATTGTGAACAAAAATGCATGAGTCCTTTGGTCTCCGTTGCAGGTGTCCTTTTACTGATTTCAGTTGAGATACATGTACTAGGGAGGATGAGCTTGTGTTAGAATGAGCAAATGAAAGATAGAAGCCTATTAATAGTCCTGATAACATTAACGTTATTCAAGATGACTCTAAGAGGTAAGTGACTTTGTTAACCCCAATTGTTCCATAGTTGCATTTATCGCACTTTGGAAGAACTAAGCCTATGTTTGGCTCATGTTTATAAACTGTTTATATATATTTAAGCCACTTTTAATCCACACATTTTGATAGACCCATAAGTATTACCCACTTATCTACCACTCATTTATATTTATTTATAACTTAAATTTTCATGATCACTTCCCAAACATGCTCTTAAGAAGAATGATTGATGAGCAGTCATTTCTTTGCATTCATGTTAACCGGTAAGGTTATTGAAAAACCTTTGTTGCCGAAGTATGTGGGTCAATAATGAAGAGAGATTGTTTTCAGAAACCTTTAGAGCAAAAAAAAGAGGCATAATAAACATTGATTGATTGTATCATTTACAGTTTATTTAGGTCTAACCACAAACTAGTGTAGTATAGGCTAGCAATGACTTCCTTCCAGATGGTTGGAAATAAATTCTGCGTTACGAAAAATGTTAACATGGCTTGACTCATTGTCAAACAACGAAAATTAAAGAACATGCGCAAGGCAAATGCCTATTATTTGAAGGATAATGTGATTCAGCTTGAAATTTCTTGAGAATCATATATAGAAACATTGTAACACTGTTTATAGAACCTGTGCCTATCATATTCATCTGCAATGACTGCATATTTTTCATTATTTTAAGGAATTCGTTATTTAATCTCTGCAAGAAAATTAAAAATAGGGTCAACAAAGCTTTGGTCTGAAGCAACACAACACTAAAGAATTGTCCAGGTTCTTCAAAAACTGGATGACCCGTCTCAATTAAAGCTCTGCTGGTTCTTTAGTAAATTTTTACTTAGTGAATGATTATGATTAGTTTTATATATATATATATATATCATAAATTTATCTATATAAATCAAATTTGTGTTTTTGAATGATTATGACTTAGTTTTTCGTCTTTGTATTATACTAAAAAGTGTTCAATTAATAGTTATCATTTTTGTAAAATGTTAGCATTTTGTAACTGACGAGTCAAACATTCGAACCACCAGTTGAATTGGTGACCCTTGTTCTTGGTTTAACGACTGTTTAAACAAGTAATTATCTTAAATGACTGCAGTTTATTCACCATTGCTGTCCCTCTTCACTTACTGAGACTATCTACCACCCCTCTGTCACATAAAAAGTTGCAGAGTGTTGAAGACTTTAAATCAATCCGTGGTGGAACATGTATGCCTGGAGGAAGGCGAAGGAAATAATGATGATAAAGAAGAAAAAGTTATAGAGCTGTTGTCCAGATCTTGAACATTTTCCTCAACATTACCCAGTCTGACAGCTTGACCCTATTCTGACTTATTCTTGAAAGGTCTAACAAAATAGGAATATAATTCAAAGAGAAACTTCTTAAGTTTGCCCGTCGAATGAAAATAGATCAAATCAAATTTAACTATTAGTTTTTTCTCCTAAAATAAGTTTTCAATTTTGGATTGTTGTCTGATTTGCCATCAATTGGTCTCTATAAGGTTTTTATTTCGTGTTTTATAGATACATAGCGCATTCAAAGTAACAGAACTGGGAAACTCGTTGCAAGAAATAAAACATTACCTTGTGCTAGTGGAATTATGAAAGGCATCCAATAGGGGCTTTATCCAATTCGCATCCTATAGTATAGGTCAATGGGGGAACTTTACTTTGTTACTCAAAAAAACTACAAACCCAAGAGTTAGCATCCATAGATTTGTTTATTTAGTTTAATTTCTGCTAGTTTAGGTTCTGCAAGAATATGGTAGATTACACAGTTTCTTATTTATTGTACAATAGGACTGGAATGTTAAATGAATTGGCTTCCATAGGGTTTCTTCCATGTTTTGTAGATACGTAGTGTGCTCAAATTAATAGGGGACTTCTTATTCAAATCACATATGAATAATGTCCATAATGTGGCCATTATGGACATCTTTATGGACAATGCTATGTACCCATAGCATTGTCCATGAAAATTTTGACGGTTGTATCTTGTATAATTGAAGATGATGCTTTACAATTACACGCTAACAATTGTCTCTGTTATTTATAGTTTTCTGAACGTGCTAACTTGTGGTTATCCTCAATCATGAAAACATCTGTAACTTAAATTTATTGACCAATCACCTGAAGGAAATTGTCTTGTTATTCTATGATTATTGTTTCATGGTTCACAGTGTGCTGTAAGTGGCACTATCGGTGTTTATGATGCAGCAAATAGATTATTCTTTAGTTTTTACATATGTCAAAACTTACTTCATTGCTGAATTGCATATTTGAGCAATGATACAACTTTTACCTGACAATTAAGGAAGATTTGTATTGTCCTAACAATTTGGGTTAAAATATGGTATGTTAAAAAAGCACTGCAATTATGGTGGTTAAGAGATAAATTCGTGTCTGCATGAAACATTACATCAATTCTGCTCAATTCCACACAAGCTACAGAACTTCATTGAGGTAGACAAACATTTTAGTATTGTTATGCGTGAGATGTATACACTAATGTAATTCATTTTCCAGGTACGAAGTTTGTGGCATATGCCCATGCATTGTTCGCAACCGGATCTGCGACGTGGTCGAAGAGGTTCTCTATTGGGCCCTTTCCAGTAACAATGGCCTGGACGAAGAATCCGAACATTGAGAACATAGCCAGTCGTCCATTCTTGATTTCTTTTACCTTCAATTCAGCAAATGCCTCAGGATCATCTGCCAACCCAAGTGGGTCGAAGGCTCCACCGGGGTAGATTTTGTCGAGCCCCTCACCAAGTGGGCCCCCACCAACTCTGTATCCTTCAACAAATCCCATGAGCACAACTTGACAAGCCCAGATAGCAAGGATGCTTTGGGCATGGATGAGATTTGGGTTGCCAAGGTAGTCAAGGCCACCTTCTGAGAAGATCTGAGCTCCAGCCTTGAACCAAACAGCTTCACCGAACTTGACACCATTCTTGGCAAGGACTTCTGGGAAAACACAGCCCAATGCGCCGAGCATGGCCCAACGGCAGTGGATGACCTCAAGCTCGCGGTTCTTGGCAAATGTCTCAGGGTCTGCTGACAGTCCAGCTGTGTCCCAACCATAATCACCTGGGAATTCACCAGTGAGGTATGATGGAGTTTGCTCAGAGAATGGACCCAAGTACTTGGGGCGGTCTGGTCCATACCTGTTTCATCAGTTGAGAGTTGATGAGATAGATCTAAATTGCCTTCAAATTTGATTGTTACAAGAAAACAAGACAGGAATTTGAGGTTAGGAACTTAGTGACCCAAAATATATGTTATTCAAATTTGAGTTGGATACAATTTCCTCTTGGAAACCACATTTAAGTGCTTGGTGAACTGATCCTCTGTTATCATTTTAATATTTACTGTTGATCGATCTAATATGAGTAAAATTTACATAAACTAGATCAATTTCTATTAAAACTGCTAGAATCAAATGCATGAGTGATTTGTGTTGTGTTGTATGTTTTCTCTAAGATCAATTTCTTAATGAAATTAGGGAGCATTTTGAAGTGTGGCCATATTTAACAGTTTAAACTACAGTTGTGCATATGTGAATGTGCGGGTTGAGCTAGAATTTACCAAATGCTCTGGGGAGCACTTTTAACGGTACGTCTCATGGTGAAGCGGCCACCTCCGAGGTTGCCAACCTTTCTGATGAGCTGATTCTGGGACTTCAAGGCTGTCTGGCCTGCAAATGCAGATTGCTGGATTGCTGAAGTTGCCATGTTTTTGCTTGTGAGTTTCTTTCTTTGTTGCGGTGATTTTCTTTCTGCTTAGTTGGGATGGTTAAGGGGATGGGAGGAGTGTTATATATGGGAATTAGAAGATTAGTGGATTGCAATATCTACACCTCAGAACAATCTGATTGGTTCATGTATTGGATTTAGATTTCCTTGAGATTTCTAGACAGTAAGATAGAGGTTTTTATTCTGCCACGTGGCTAGGAAAAAATCTCATTCGGCATTTGAATTGGACATCCTCAGCTGTCTAATGGCCACTGATATTGTGTGGACCACTGGCTTGCTTCTTGTCACTCCATTGAGCCAAAGAAATGTACACCTCTCGACTTGGATTTAAAATTTAAATGAGAGAAAAATGAAAACCTAAAGAGAAACATAATGAAGTTATGTTACACCTCTTTTAGAGGTTAAAATTGTTGGTTCAGCCTGGATGGCTCCAACTACAATCAGGTTCACTTAAGGTCAGGTCACAGGGCTGACTCATTCAACCTGCAATCGCGTCGAGCTTTTTCATCCTCAGCTATCCAATACATGTTTATAATATTCTGGATATGAAAACTCTCTGATTTTGACCAAGTAAATGCAGAAGATTGAATTAAAGTAAACAAACATAGATCTTATGAACACCAACCTTACTTTATTTCTTACTAAAACAGAGAAATATATGCAAAGTTAAGAAGGGCCAACACATACTTTGTTGACTGATCAACTCTTACAATTTTTCTTTCTAAATCAGAGAACTCAACACTTAGAATTTAAAGGCATTCCCGAATTGCAGTTTACACCCCTAAACTGTTAGAATCAATTTTGCAATTTTCCAGACCCAATTGGGTTGAAACTGTCCCCACACAATAAATAACTACTCGCAACTGCCGTCAGATGTCTTCCTTGTGCCTGAATATTCACTAATCAGTTGGACAGTAAAGTCTCAATGGTGTCGAACACATGCCCACATCACCCCATTTGTCAATGTCAAATCTACTTGTACCTCCCAAATTTCATCCTGCGATGCTACCATCTAGTAAATCAAGCTTCGCTTGCCTTAGTTATTGCCGCATCAACAAAATCAAATCACATGTTTTGCAGACCACTTGAATATGCGCATTATTCGGACATCTCGCACTGTCACACACATTCGGCCATGGCATGACATCGGACAAGACATCTCCCATATCATTACCATTTTCTTGGTTAGGGTCCAAACAAACCTTCCCTATCCAAAAAAAAAAAAAAAAAAAAAAAAATCAACGTCCTTGTTGAAGCACCCAAATGCCTATGCTTTTTTTCTCAACACGTGAAAGAATCCCCATTGCTTCTTTTGCCTTACCTTCGTTCGATGCCGAATGTTGGGTGATCAGTCCAACCCGCTTTGCTGCATTGTCGCACAAATTTCACGGTGGAACACTCAATGTTCCCCACATTTTTGGAACACTCCACATCCCTCGCACAAATTCTAGAAAACTCCGCGTCCTAGCTAACACCGTTGTTTGCTGCTGCAATCGAGTGCCACCCCCCACCAAATTTCTGAAATGTAGCAATAAGGCCTACAACCTATTACTTTGTAACAAGCTATAGCAGATTCATTCGAGTTAGTAAGAAATCCTTGGTGTCCTTGTCCTACTGTTCCTCAAGCATCATTGCAGTTAATTTCTTCTATTTTGGGCAGTCCTTTGCATGCGCTTGTAAATGTAGGAGCCATAAAATATTTTCCCCTACCTCGAGAAACATCCACCATCTTTAGATTTCAAAGTGTGTTCCTCTCACTTTTTAGCATCTTTCCACCGGTCTTTCTAGTTGGTCACCCTTCTTGTTTCTACCTTCATTTTGCTTCCTCATCGAAGCATTACGACCCAACCTTAATGCCACTATCGGAAGATGACGGCACTCATACCGATGCTGTGAGCATCGCTAGTGCCGCTGCGCACGACCCTACATAGCTTCGTTGTAGTAGCGGCATTGTGCAGAGTAGTCGTTGCATGTGGCTCTGCGCAGTGATAGCATCGTCGCCTGCCACCATTGCGCAATGGTAATGAAGTATTTTGGGTGATTTTTTTGTAGTTTCTTTGTCCGATCTGTTGCTTAGTCGGAGTTCTAGGTAATTTTTGTTTGTGCTTTGAAAGTGGTGGTGGTGATGGTGTAGGTGGTGATTGTAATGTTGAGGTTGATAGTGTATGTAAAGATGGTAATGCTGAGGTGGTAGTGGTGCAAGTAGTGCCCGTAGTCGTGTTAAGATGGTGTTAGCAACGCGATGCTTTAGTTTTAAGTTGGAGGTTGTGTGGTGGTTTAGCGATGGTCACATGTTCATAAAGTATATGTTAAATGTTGCGTTGATATCTGGTGGTGATGCTGATGGAGGTGATATGTCACAAGTCACATATATCAGGTCACAGATCAAATAGAAACGGTACATGTCACACTCCACTGGTTACTGGTCATATTGTATAGATCATAGATCAATGTCAACATGTAACATATCAAAATTAATTGGTCACGTTCTTTGTGCATTGATAACACGTCATAGATTCAAGTTCACATGCTACAATTCACAAGTCACATGTCATATTGCATAGATAACATATCAATGTCCAGATGTCATAGATCCAAGAGAACTTGTCACAGACCATTAGATCAATATCACATGTAGCAGTTTACATGTCATAGGTCATATGTTAAAGTGCATAGGTAAATTCAAGAGAATTGGTCACATACCATTGATTTCTTCGACTTTAGTTCTCTGAACTGGTCACATATTCAATTAACCAGATTTCAACAGTGAAAATTGAAGTTATTTACTCAGGTGAGTACTCTGTAGATTCTCTCCTCATTCAATCTTCTGATACACAAATGCCGACTACTTCAATTTATGACCTCAATCGTCCGCGTGGGTTTCATTCAATCGGATTTTGGCGGTGAGAATCTATGTTATTTGCTCCATCGAGTTCTCTGTAAATTCTATCTTTGTTCGAATTTCTAATAGCTTCCAATTTGTAACCTCAATTGTCCGATGATTTTCAATCTACCAAATTTCGGTGATGATAATCGAGAATAGGATAAGTATTTGTGGGTTTTCTCTTCTCTTCAATGCTTAATTTGTATATTGAAGAGTCTGATTTGAGATTGTAACAAAATGCTTGATTTTAGGAATATAACTTATATAATATAATTTTTATGTATATACTATATATATCACCTAAGTTTTGAAATATTAAACTTTTTTTTTTTTTAATTTAAATAAGGTATACTTAAGGCGTGATATATGTATTCTTCCCATATTTTAATGTGAAAATTAGGCTCTCTACCCTTCAAATAAAAAAATTAGAATAATAATCTTAAAACTAATTAACATCTTTAATCACGTAATTAATACGGTTAAAACCCCCGAAAACTTCCAAAAGCCCCAATTTATGGTTCTTACGGTGGATCAGGTAAGGCTTTCTCTCTCAATTTGACCCATGAGTTTGATTTTATATCAATCGATTCTTCATTTGATTGTCTAAAGGTTCGTTTGTATGTTTAACTTTTTACATTCTACAAATCCGCCCCCCCCCCCACACCTCTCCTCTTTTTTTTTTTTCTTTTTTTCATTTTTGCATTTCTGGACTAGTTTATTCTGATTTTTGTAAATAAGAGTTGAAACTTCATCTTTCAGAGGCTGAATTTTTTTTTTTTTTTAATTCCTGGACCAAAAAAAAGGAATGAAATCAGATTATCCAATTTGGAGATAGCATCCATTCAAATCGGGGTTATTTTGTAAGAAATTTTAATCCTTGTGGTCATGTTGGAGATTCATATGCTAATATTATTTCTCTAAATAACTATTTGGATGCTCAATATTATGGTGAGATTGGTATTGGAACGCCACCACAAAAATTTGCTGTGATTTTTGATACTGGAAGTTTTAAACTTTGGTTGCCGTTAGCCAAGTGTTATTTTTCTATATGTTCTTCTCAAAGTATTCTTGCTTCTACAATTAAAAGTCTTGTTCTCCTCCCTACCCGTCATTTCCCTTCCAGGTTTTCCAAAACTTAATTTTTGCTAACTGATACAGGTTGCTTGTTTTTTTCATTCGAAGTACAAATCAAGCCGCTCAAGTACATACAAAAAGAATGGTACTTGAAATATGTTCATATTTCTTGCTCTACTCCTATTATGCCAACTGGTCATGCAATGGTAACTTTAAACATAGAGTTTACATTTTGCCAAAATACAAATTAAAAAGAGAAAAAGCCTCTATTCTTACCTCTTTATATTCCATATGCAATTTTTAGGAAGATTGGCAATAACATCAATGATAGAACTGGCAAAGCGGGTAGGAAGAAGGGTAGTGAATGGTGGCGAAATAAGGAAGAAGGGTAGTGAACGGTCGCGGAATAATGGATTTGGACACAATGCCCAATGCATTGAGGTCTAAAGTAGCGAATTTTGCTACAGATTCATCGAGGAGCTTACGCTAAAGCCCAAGTTGCCCCATTCTACTCCCCTGCCTTGGATCCAGGTAAATGTACGTAATTTTTCGTAACAGAAATGTTTATTCTCTCTCCCAATTTTTTCTTTAATTGAATGTTTTTCAAAATTATGTCTCTAATGCAGTGGTTGAAACTTTCACTCTGTTGAATCGACTTCACATGTTTAGTGGATATTGAGGAATTCTAAATTTGCTTTGGAACAATCCACTCAACTTTAAAAAAAAGACTTAGTGAATCCCTCTTTCAACAATCCCTCTTTAGAAAAAAGTACATACAATATTTTTCAATCATTTTTGTGTGAAAATTGTGATTGTGACATAATACGTTGTGTGATTATAACTTTGGGTTGTATGATTGTAGTCTCCAATCACAAACTGTGATAATAGTTTCGAGTATGCATGATAAAAGAATGTGAGCTGCTTTGAAAAATTGTCATGTTTTATGTGAAGATTGTGTTAGGAAATTATTTAATTTGTCATGTGGGCTAACATATGTAATTAATTGTGTATAAAAGTTATCTTAAAGTTAAGCTCAAAATTAAAGTGATCTAATAAAGAATTAAGTAATTGAATTTTGAGCATCTAAATAAAATGTGGGGCGTATTGTATGTGTAGAGACTGGATCCATTAGGGTTTGTATTTGACGTTGAGCCGAATACATATGAAACTATATATATGGTTATGGTCCCCAATTTATATGTAATTTATCATTTTTTGTGTCATCCCATCAACACAAGAATACAAGAGAAAGCATAATGAATAGAAAGATTCATAAGCCTACAATCAAGAATCAAGAAGAATGTTTGGAGCAATGAAATTGAAGAACAATGAATCAAGATTTAAAGATTAAGATTCATGATTCTAGTTACAAATCAATGGATCAAGATATAGTCCGCGTTAATTAATTTTCTTAGTGATTTGACATGAAAATCTTATCAATTATGTAAAGTTTATAACATGAAAAAGTCAACAGATTGTCGTTACGTATGCGATTGTGTGATTGTGGTCTAAAACATTTTTAACCCCTATTTGGTTTAGATAAAAATCGAATTTAGTAGATTTTGATAAAAGTTGATGAAATATATGATTGAAAAGTTGCGAGTCTCATGAAATGTGCGTTTAAATTTAGCTGTTAACTTTGATTTAGATTTTAATCCACTTTTATAGTTGAACCAAATATGAACTTATTACGTTATGTGACTTTGACATACCACATTGTGTGATTTTTGACTTATAAGTTGTATGTATATGATTGTCATTCATAAATATGTGACACTATTTTATTTTATCATGTTTCTTTGAATGTGACATTAAACATGCTTCTTTGAGAATTTTGATTTCGTGCGAGAATTGTAGCACGATTTCAAGGTTGAAGGCATCATTTTAAAAATATGAAAACATTGAATTTGATTTCTCTTCAATTTTTTTTTTTATTTAAAATTTTGGAATTTATTAAAGATGATAAGTAGCCTTCAAATTTGAAATTACTTACTAAACCTAATTTATTTGAAAATATAGTTATAAGTATAATTAATACTTGATTTTTTTTCTTAAAGAAATGTGTTATTAATGACGATTATATTAAAATGGGGGTAATTACACAATTACACATAAAATTAAGGTCATTTTCAAAAATGAGGTTAAAAGTCTTAAAGCTCCTGTTTGATTTTAGATAAAGATAAGATTTTTAATAAATGAAAAAAAAAAAAAAAAATTGATAAAATGTGAAGTTGAATAGTTGTGGACCCTATGAAATGTTATGATTAATATTAATTATAAATTTTGACTAAGATTTTAATCTAATTTTTAGCTTAACCAAACATGGGCAAAGCCATTTAGTATTAATTACTTTTAACACCCCAATACCACCTTTTAAACACATTCATATTAATTTTAATCCAGAAACACTTTAAATTTATGCAGTAATTTTAACAACAATAATGAATACAAATGCTATCATCACTCACCCAAAATCACTCCATTAATCCCCAAATTACCTCCTCACTAATATTCCAAAGATAAAACAAAAATCCCAATCTTTCTCTACTTCAACATTTCAAAGATATAAAACCCCTGACCCCACCAAATTGAAATCAATCTTCAATTTTTTCCCACGATTTAGGTCCAAAAATCCATTCTGCAATCTCCAATTTAGACATTTTGGGAACTGTTTCGCGTCTATATAAACCATAACAAAAATTTGTAATAGAAATATTTCATGTACAATGTATACTATACCAAACATAATTCAATGTGTATTATTTTGAGCTAGCTACAAATTCAAGCATATAATGATTCAAAAAAAAAAAAAAGTTCATCAATCAGTATTACGAAGACTGTGATTTTGGAAATTGATATGCAAGTTCTGATGAATTTTTCATGGAGGATTACATTTCTTTGAAGAGGTATAAGCAGGGATGGACCCACATGGGGTCAATTGTTCCTACAAAAATTTCTGATTTTTTTTTTTTTTTTAAATATAAATTGAAATCTGTAAATTACCCAAACGATTTGCCACTTGCCATAACCAAAATGAATTATATCGACCATTCCCCAAGCCCAATTGTACAAGCCCATTTATAATTTGCTCCTTCACTTGCTCAAGCCCATTTTTTCGTTGCTCCTCCAGCTAAAGACCTCTCTTTTTGTTTTGACTTTTTCCATTTGCATTTTGCCCCAAGTCCTAAAGAGAAGAATTGACACTGCCGAGAGTCCGAGATAGCCATTCATATTTTCCCACTTCTGCGGCTGCTTGTGTTAATTTTGTGATTTTTCTCCAGTTCGTTCACAAATTGACCATCTACTTGCTTGATTTTACATATTTTTACTCTAAAATTCATTCGGATTTGAGATTTGAGAATTACTGTCGACTCGACCCCAATCCCCATTTCTTGTTATCTCGTCTGAAAACACTCATTGAAGAATGTGTAATTGAAAATGAGTAGAAAAATTAGAATTAAAAAAAATAATGTGTACCAAACATGGGCTAATGTTGTCTATTGATGAAGAATAAAATATGATACTTATTTATGTATTAAATTTGATTTTGTAACAATCATGGAGTATTTTAAATGAAAATTCATGTTTTCGAATGGAGAGCAAAATATTGTTAGAATGAGTGTTTGAGATAAAATAAATGTTTGAGAAGAATCGGATACTGAGAGTAAAAGAGACGTTCAAGATAATATTGATTTAGCACAACTTCTTTGGAATCCTAGATTAAGAACTCCAATAATCCAATTGTGAATTATAATATTAATGTTCAAGATGAAATTCGAAGAGTACACGTATAAACGGGTCCATGTCAGCTTCGAAATCACTTGTGTCCACAAAAAAAAAAATTGAAGATTCGTCATTAAAGCGATTTAAACCTTTTTAGTTTGACGTTTTCCTTGATTGGTTGGAATATAGTATAACAAAATATGCTATATTTTTCTTTTATTGTTATCTTTTCAAACCAAGTAGTGAAGAACATGGTGGTGATTATTTTGTTCATGGAGGGTTTTCAAATTGGAAAAAAGAAAGTATGGCTTCGAATTCATGTTGGAAAAAGTGGTAGTGCACACAATCGACTTTTGTAAGTCAGAAATAAAGTATTGAGACTAGTCTCTTTAAGAAGTCGAAAAGAACAAAAGATGAGTATCGGATTCACCTGAATGGACCAATTGATTGTGTTTAACTACTTCTATGACAAGGGCTTTCATTTCCTCGACATGGTGAATCTGAAGATTCAAGAAATTAATGAAATTTTCTTGAATTATTGCAGTGGTTAAGCAATTATAATAATGATATTAATGTTGATTTTTTAAAGAATGCTCCTGAAAATCTTCAGTTAACATCACCTAGTATTCAAAAGGATATTGTGAGTGATATTGCATTTGAAGCATTCGATGTTATTATGAAGGATATTGGTGATGGATTGTTTTTCATTCTTGATTATGGCCAAAGAATAATGCGATAGTTGTAGTGTAGCTTTGAGGTGTCGTATCCATATGGAGATGGAAAATTAATCAAAGGATAAAAAACATAGGGTTCCCGTGAATTTGATGAAAGGAATTTGTTTATTGCATAAAAATGTAAATGCCACCGTAAGTATAAATGAAATTTAAGGTTATATGTAAAATTGTGAAGTTTCGGAATTCCCTCAACTAGATTGGATCAATCAACATCAATAATTTATGCATTCTCTACTCAATTAGAAGTTTTTTATCCTAACTTTCTAATATGATGATTTAGCAATACAAACCAATTTAATTCCACACGTAATCCTAAAATTTATGTTTTCCAAATCGTAATCCTACATTAATTTATTGAAATCAGATTCAAAAAACGACTATATATTTCTAACATATAGCAGTAATTAAATCACACAAATAAATGATTTGAAATTGAAACTTAAACCAATATTTTAATTATTCAATGGAAGAAACATGATTAAATCCATGAAAAACTGAATAAAAGTTAAGTTAAACTCAAATCTGATCCAAAGTAAGGAAAACGTAAACCCTAGAATTATTTAAACATTGAAAAACACATTACATGAATAAATGATGTCGAAATATCCAAATCCAATTAAGTTCTTTCATGGCTTCACTAAAAGACTTAGTTCTCCTGAGTTTTCTTGAGCCAAAGAGGAGAAGAGTGATGTCTCCTGACGAATGACGCTGAATGAGATGTTTTTGGGGTTTTTTTCCCTAGGCTTAACCTAATTTAAGTGGCGCGATGCCGAGGCGCTGAAAATCTGTTCTTTCTGGGCAACACGGCGCCTGGGCTCCGTGTTGTTGTTTCGAATTCTGCATTATTTTCAGTATTTTTATCATAACTTTCTCTTTTGATATTTGATTGAGGTGATTCAAGATGCACTGGAAAGCTAACTCAAAGAGCTACAACTTTACTTCAAATTTCAACTTCCAATTCGATCAGTTTCCATGTGGGGTCTCAATATGAGACTGAAAATCGGTGTAAAACTTTTCAGCTTGAAAGTTGATATGTGATTATGTCTTGACTATATTTCATCCATTTGACTCATTTCTCCATCCAATTGACCTCTAACACTCTCGAATTTTCATCACAAGGTTAGAAACAAGTTTAGAATATTTGCACTTTAGTCACCGAGCTTTCACTTTCCTCCATTTTGGTCATTTTCACTTGTTTCTCCTTATTTTCACTGTATTCGTCCATTTGCAATCTAAACCAAAATATAAGTGTATTTAGAACATTTAGGTGCCAATAAATCATGAAAATGCAATTATTAGTGGATGAAAAACGTGATAATTGCACTATTATCAATTCTTGTTGATGAATCTTGTGATTTTTCAATGAAGGAGCAAATGTCTATTATTTTATGTTACGTGAATGAGAAAGGACAAGTAATGGAACATTTTTTTGGTTTTGAACACGTCTAGTACCACAGCTTTCTCACTTAAGGATGCTGTTGATAACTTATTCTCTACATTTAACTTAAGTATATCTAGTTTAAGAGGTCAATGTGATGATGAGGCAAGTAATATGTGAGATGAGTATAATTGTCTCAAATCACTTATTATGAGGCAAGTAATATGCGAGATGAGTACTTTCTGTTGATTATAAAAAATGCGCCAACAGATACCAGATCCACTCGTGTTTTGGCAAGCTAATTTCGACACGTGTTGACAGATTACTAGTAAAAAATGTTGAGTTAAAACGTGGGAAAAGCTTTTGACACGAGACAAATATGTTAAGGATCCGGTAAATACAAGAACAAAAAAGATATGATAATGAACGATTAAATAAGAAACAGAATGAACTCCGATATTACATAGCATTCTTCTTCGAAATTACAGTATAAAAAATAGAGAGTATATTTGTGTTTTTTGATCTTCCCTTTTCCTCTTTTTTTTATTTTTTTTTATTTTTTATTTTTTCAACCCCTCCTATGACACTAAGAGGGCTTATTTATTGTATTACATGTACAATGATGACAGTTGGATGGGGGATACGTGGCCTCATCTCCTTGACTAAAACATCATCTTATATGCATCATTTCAGACTATTTTAGTTTTGGAGCGCCTTAAATGCTTCTGAAGAGGGAAGTCAACCCATGCCCTGTGTTGACATGACTAACCTTTCCATTTATTATAGTTGTCCAATCAATCATTCCAATAAGATCTTTGGTACTTTAAGATCTTCAATTGTAGGTCATCATTTGTTACTGTTGAACCTCAGATTCTACGTTATTGAGCCTCGATTTGAGGTATGGGCTTCGAAGCTTCGCTTTGAACAAGTAATGCTTCAGCATTGAAAATCTATCAATTTGTTCAGTGTTTTTGCCTCTCCTTAAGCCTTAACATTGACGTGCTTTAGTAATAAGTACTTCGGTAATGATGGGCTTCGAAAACATGTTGAGAAACATGTTGGCTTCGGCAACAGTGCCTTAGGAGCACATTGGGCTTCCGCAATGGTGCATCGGCCAAATGGCTTGGGTCTTTTCTTTACCTTTTGGGCCATTGGGCCTTGGCTAGTACTGAGGCAACAATAATCCCCCAAGTCCAAGTATAGATATTTATATCATAGTTGAAGTTTGATGTCGAACATGGTTCACGTGTGCAGCAAGGAAGTGAATGGAACATCCGTTGAGCCGAAGCGATGATGTGCTGAACTGCCGAAGTTTTCATGAAGTAAAGTGACGAGCCGCCGAGGCTACATTCTATCGTGGTTGTCAATAACGTTCGCTACGGAGAAATGTGACAATGATTTGATTTTTTGTACCTTTCGAAGATAAGACAACTGTATTGTTACAACTTCCAATACACGTCCAGCTGTCACTTAATTGAATGAGCAATGATGATTATTCCACCATTTTTCAAGACTGACGCGTCGGAGCTCTTGTGTAAAAAACACATGTTAATCTAAGTCTTTAATAAGAAAACTGTTTGAATTCAAAGCTTCAGATGCAATCACAAATGGACGCTTCGGATGAAGCAAGTATTGATTCAATGGTTGAGCATCGTCCTTTTCCCCTACAAAAGGTAAAATCCTTCTCACACGTTAGTTTCCACTTTTTGCAAAATCTTTGAATCCCTTCTGATATTCTCAATACTTTCTAATCATTCCATTCTCCTCCGATGATGCATCCTCCTTAGAGTTTCTTCAATTTAGGTAATTTCCTCAATCTTTGGATCATTCCTTGTTTTCTTTCTTCGTCATCTTTTATCTTTTGTTCATCAATGGCTTCTAGTTCAAGTAATACCAATAGGAGTGTTACAGTGGCTAGATTAGGAGGTTCTCCCGGGGCGTTAGAAAATGAGTATTTTGCAATGAGTGAAGCCCCCATATATTACGAGGCTGGGTGGGGACTGCTAGGATACTTTCTGTGGTGACCTCTGAAAAGTTGGCTGAAATTAGGGATAAGTATAGGGTCCCTAACTCTGTAGAATTGTAGTACCTGAAGCCCACGAACAAGCTTATTATCCGAGGTCGGGATATGTGGCTGTTAGTGAATACCTATTTAAAACAGGTATGTGTCTGCCTCTGCACCTATTTTTTAAGGTGGTACTGAGGCCTTATATGTTGGCTCCTACCCAATTATTACCTAATGGGTGGAGCCAGCTGGTGGGGGCATATTTCCTATGGAAAGAAACCTCCATGGCTGAGGAATGCCCCCTCCACGTTTCCAGACCTTCTTTCAGCCGAGGGTACTAGGGAAGGGAGAGTCCAAGGGTTGGTATTACATGACACCCTGGGAAGGTCATTCTCCCTTCGTAGTAGGTCTACCTACTTTTATAAAAGAATGGAAGGAGTCATGGTTCTGGGTGAAGGGGAAATGATAAATGGTCGAAGGGGACAAAGTCCCAAATTGCACTGTGCCGATCCAGTACTCTGAAGTTTGTGAGTACTTCATTTTTAGCCTCATTCGTCTTTCAGTAGGTCAGCATTTTGATTTTTTTACTTGTTTTGTTATAGAGTCGGGATCCCATTTTGAAATGTCCCAAGCAGAGTAGGACGTTATTGAGGACATTTACAGGCGTCCTTTGAGGTCACGCCACTTCGGCCGTTTAATTGACAGAAACAAGTTCTTACTTTACTTTGGACTAATGGCTTCAAAGAGTAAAAACTGAAATTTTTGAGTTAGCAAGTTGCCTTATTTTGTGCATGCTTTAACTATTGATTTCTGTCCTACAGATGATTTTGGAAAGAAGAAGTACCCCACCCCAGACATGGCCTCAATTTTGAAGGCCACTTCCACTGTGAGCTCTAGAGCGTTGAAGCCCTCTTCTGGTGGTGCCAAGAATGCAAGGGGTAAACTGGGATGCCTCAGCAAAGAGCATGCTGAGAGAAGTAAAGAGGAAGGGGCCTAGTGTGATAAGGGCAAAGGCAAAGTTGAGGAGGCCCAGAAAAAGAGAAAGTTGACCCATGGGAGTGACCTTTCTCCTGGGAAGTTCGGGACCACTATTGTCCTAAGTGGCAAGTCGTTCTACCTCTACCGCTTTCGAAATTGTTGTAAGCATCTTTTGATGGTTCCAAAGCCCAGAAGGTCCAGTGAAGAGGTTGCCAAAAAGATGGTGCAGATCTCAGAGGCTTCAAAAAAGAAGGTCCCGATTGTGCAAACTCCAGGGAAGTATGGGAGGTTTTTAGCGGGACAAGATGAGGAGATCATCCCAACAGTAATGGAGATGCTGCCTGAACATATTCGGGTGCTACCGCTAATTTTTATAAGTTTTGGACTGAGAGGTAGAGGGAATTCGTGGAGAAGCTGGCCTCGGTGGAGGCGAAAGTGAAGAAGATGAATGCAGAAGCGATTGAACTGAGGGCCTAACGAACTGAAGAAGCGGCCAAGTCAGAATCTGCCTTGGCAGATATTGAAGCTCTAAAGAAGGAAGTTCATGAGTCCCAGTACGAGGTGGCCCCCTTCACAAAGAAGGTTAAAATCTCAACCAATCATCAGAAGCTGACATCTGAAGCCTTGGAGAAGGCTAACTTAGAAATAATGGGGCTCAAGGACGGTAACAGTTTCTTAGAAACCTAAATAAAATACTATGTTGGGGAGGTTGAACGTTCGAGGGTTGATGCTGTGAAGGCATGAACGTTCGAGGGTTGATGCTGTGAAGGCAAGAGAAGAAGCAGTCAAAGAATACATTGCCAACTTCCACCTAACTAAGAAGTATTAGCGTTTCGGTACGTATTGGCGACAGTTTGCTTAGCTGAAGTCATGGAAAGGATGGGAAAGCTTTACCCAGAACTCGACGCTTCTAAATTTAGAGTGGAGTTCTTCGATGAAGTGCCCCAAACTCCTGCTAATGATGCAGTGGAAACAGACTAGGAATGTGCTTTAGAAGAGGCCTCAGGCCAAGAAAGCTGCAGCTACGAAAGCACCTAGTGCAAAGTCATCCGACCCTTTGCCACCCCAGCATAGAATAGGGACCATCCAATTTTTTTTTATTCAATGTAATGGCTGTACAAACTTTTTATTAATGTAGTGCCTGCTTCTATTTCTCGTTCTTCATTTATAATTGAACTTCTATAGCTAAAACACATTTCGTAACTCATAATGTGAATATGGACTTAAGTAAGTAGTAACCGTTCAACAACCTCAGAATTCGAACACAAGTAGATCTACTTCAGCATAACTTGAATAATCTGAATTCGAATACAAGTAAATGCATTTCAGCATAACTTGATTAATTTGATTAATCTGAATTTGAATACAAGTAAATGTACTTTAGCATAGCTTGAATAATTTGAATTCGAGTACAAGTAAATGCACTTCAGCATAACTTGATTAATATGAATTCAAATATAAGTAAATACACTTTAGCTTAACTTGAATAATCTGAATTTGAGCAAGTTTAGCAATATAGGAGGCTAGTGTTGTACGCCTCGGAGAATACATGAGGTAATCCCTAAGATTAGATGCTCACTTTCGAGGGGCCCACACTTTCCCACATGGTGGATGGTGCACCCATGTGGAGGCTTCTCCCATAACGTTCAGCCTTGTCATAGGATGCTTGTGTTGTACGCCTCGAAGGATAAATGATGTAATCCCTGTTGGGATTAGATCCTCCCATTCAAGGCTCCCACACTTTCCCACATGATGGATGGTGCATCCAAGTGGAAGCTTCTCCCATGATGTTTAGCCTCATCTTAGGAGGCTTGTATTGTACGTCTCGGAGGATCAATATGGTAATTCCTGTTGGGATAAGATCATCCATTTCGAGGTGCCCATGATTCCCTACATGGTGGATGGTGCATTCATGTGGAGGCTTCTCCCATGACGTTCAGCCTCGTCATAGAAGGCTTGTTTGTGTGCCTCAAAGAATCAATGAGGTAATCCCTGTTGGGATAAGATCCTCCCTGCCAAGGCACCTACGCTTTCCACATGGTGGATGATGTATCCATGTGGAGGCTTCTCCCATGACATTTAACCTCATCATAGGAGGCTTATGCTGCAGGTCTCGAATGATCAATGATGTAATCCCTGTTGGGATCAGGTCCTCATTTCTGAGATGCCCATGCTTCCCTACATGGTGGATGGTGCATCAATGTGGAGGCTTTTCTTATGACGTTTAGCTTCGTCATAGGAGGCTTGTGTTGTACGCCTTGGAAGATCAATGAAGTAATCCTTATTGGGATCAGATCCTACCTTCCGAGGCGCCCATGCTTCCCCACATGGTGGATGGTGCATCCATGTGGAAGCTTCTACCATGACGTTCAATCTCATTATAGGATACTTATGTTGTACGCCTCAGATGATCAATGAGGTAATCCTTGTTGGGATCAGATCCTCTATTTCGAGGCGTACACGCTTTCCCACATGGTGGATGGTGCATCTAGGTGGGGGCTTCTCCCATTACGTTCAACCTCATTATAGGAGGCTTGTGCTGTGCACCTCGGAGGATCAATAAGGTAATCCCTGTTGGGATAAGATCATCTATTCCAAGGTTTCCACGCTTTCCACATGGTGGATGGTATATCTATGTGGAGGTCATAGAAGCTTGTGTTGTATGCCAATGAGGATCAATGAGGTAATCCCTATTGGGATAAGATCCTCCTTTTCGAGGTGCCCACGTTTCCCCACATGGTGAATTGTGCATCCATGTAGAGGCTTCTCCCATGACGTTTAGCTTTGTCATAGGAGGCTTGTGCTGTACGCCTCAGAGGATCAATGCGGTAATTCTTGTTGGGATAAGATCCTCAATTTCGAGGAGCCTACGCTTTCCCACATGGTGGATGGTACATCTATATGGAGGCTTCTCCCATGAAGTTTAGCCTCGTCGTAAGAGGCTTATACTGTACACCTTGGAGGATTAATAAGGTAACCCCTGTTGGGATCAGATCCTTACTTTCGAGGTGCCCACACTTTCCCACATGGTGGATGGTACATCCATGTGGAAGCTTCTCTTATGATGTTTAGTCTCATCATAGGAGATTTGTGATATACGCCTTAGATGATCGATGAGGTAATCCCTATTGGGATCAGATCTTTCCTTTCGAGTGCCCATGCTTCTCTACATGGTGGATGGTGCACCCATGTAGAGGCTTCTCCCATTACGTTTAGCCTCGTCATAGAAAGCTTATGTTGTACGCCTCGAAGGATTAACGAGATAATTCTTGTTTGGATCAGATCCTTCATTCCGAGGTGCCCACGCTTCTCCACATGGTGGGTGGTGCATCCATGTAGAGGTTTATTTTATACACATCTCAGTTAACATCATTTCGTTAAACTTCAAAAATATTTACAAAGGCTGGGAGGGTTCTTCCAACTACAATCCGTCTATTGATAATATATCCTAAGATGTTCGACGTTCCACGAGTGCGGTTGCACTTTCCCATTAAGGTTTTCTATCCAATAAGTCCCTGGCTGTACCTCTTCTTTAATAAGATACGATCCTTCCCAATCTGGACCTAAAGTGTCTGGTCCCGGTTCTCCAGAGGATATGAAAACTTTTTAGAGCACGAGATCATTTACCCAAAAGGACCTTTTCTTAGTCTTTGCATTGTAATAATAGATCATTTTCCTTTGATATGAGGCAAGCCTTACTTGGGATTCATCGATTCTTTCATTGAGAAAATCCAGCTCGTATCTGTACAGCTCCTCGTTGGATATTTCGTTGAATTGCAATCGATGGGGAGAGGGTTTCTCCTGTCGAGGTTCGACTCGTAATCCTGATTGCCCATAACACCTGTGGCAATTCGGCCACCCACGCACATTTGGAGGCATCAAGCTTCTTCTTCATGGTATATTTTACGGTTTTGTTCACAGCTTCCACTTGTCCGTTTGCCTGAGGGTGATGAGGTGTTGAATTTTTTTTATCCCGAGCTCTTCACATATATCCCTGATCTTCTTGTAGTCAAATTGATGTTCGTTGTCAGAGACAATCGACTGGAGAATCCCAAACCGGCAGATGATGTTTTTCCATAAGAACTTACAAGTGTTGGCTTCTGTAATTTTTGCCATGAGTTCGACCTCAACCCATTTTGTAAAGTAGTCAATGGCGACAATAACAAAACTTGCACTTCCCCTACCTTTAGGTGGAGGGCCTATAAGGTCAATACCCTATTTTGCGAACGGCCAGGGGTGGACACCACTGTTAGCTCCTGGAAAGGCTGTCTTTGAATAGAAGAGAAGCGTTGGCATTTATCTTATTTTCTTACGAATTGAATGGGTTCTTTCTTCAAAATGGGCCAATAATACCCTTGTTAAAGCACTTTTTGTGCCAATGAAAGTCCTTCGATGTGATTGCCGCACACTCTCTTATGTATCTCACGAAGGATGTAGGTAGCTTGTCCTTCCCTGATACACAGGAGGAGGGGCATGGAGAATCCTCTCTTATAGAGCACATCATCCTCAAATATAGAGTGGGCCGCCCTTCTTTTGAGTTTTTAAGCCTCCTCCATGTCAGTAGGGAGAGCTTGATCTTTAAGAAAAGCCCTTATGGGTTGCATCCACGTAGGCTTTCCTTCTACCCATATCATTTCCTTTGCTTTAGAAGTTGATGGTTCTGAGAGATGTTCGATCGACACCATCATTAGTAGCTCAGAGTCTCTGTTACTAGCTAGCTTGGATAAACCATCTGCATGAGCGTTCTCAATGCGATGAATCTGAGTTAATTCAAAATTTTCAAAAGTTGGGAGCAGGTCCATCACCAACTTGAGGTAGGCGACCATGGCTTTGTCCCTCTCGGTGAAGTTGCCATTAACCTAGCTGACTACTAGATGTGAGTTGCTATTAATGAGAAACCTCTTCAGTTGCATTTCTTTAGCTAACTTTAGGCCGGCCAACAATGCCTCATACTCGGCCACATTGTTGGTGGCTTTGAACCCAAATCTTGCCGCACAATTGAACTTGTGTCCTTCAAGGCTGATCAATACCACACCCGCACCTGAGCCCATTTTTCCAGATGAACCATCGATGAAAAAACTCCAAGTTGGAGGTTCAGTTGGCTCCATTATTTTTTCCATTTCTGGGACATTGGCAAATTTCGCAACAAAATTGGTGAGGGCCTGACCTTTGATAGCCGCTCTTGATTTGTAGATAATATTGAACTCCTTGAGTTCAACAGCCTATTTCAACAACCTTCCCAATGCGTCGGGCTTTTGGAACATTTGCTTGAGTGGGAAGTTGGTTAGCACATGTGTAGTGTGAGCTTGAAAGTATGGCCTCAATTTTCTTGAAGCTCTGATCAGTGCTAGAGCCAATTTCTCAATGTCGGGATAGCAAGTTTTTACTACTAGTAGCGCTTTACTCATGTAGTAAATGGACCACTGGAGGGCCTCTTCTTCTTGTGTGAGAACCGTGCTAGTGGCTTAATTGGAAACGACCAAATAGAGTTATAAAATTTCTCCAGACTTGGGCTTTGAGAAGAGGGAGGCCAGCCAGCCCTAGGAGCTTCTTCAACCCCTAGAAGGCCTTTTCACATTCTTCCGTCCATTGAAACATTCTGTCCCTTTTCAAGCTTTTGAAAAAGGGAAGGCATTTATCAGTAGCCTTAGACACGAAACGACTTGGAGCCGCTATTAGCACAGTGAGACTTTGCAATTCCTTGGGATTTTGTGGTGACCTCATCTCGATCAATGCCCGTATCTACTCTAGATTAGCCTCTATTCCTCTTTGATTTACCATATATCCCAGAAATTTACCAGAAGCAACCCCAAATGCACATTTAAGGGGGTTTAATCTCATTCTATACCTTCGTAAGGTTTGAAAGGTTTCATCCAAGTGCTTCACATGACCATTTGCTTTCAGACTTTTTTACTAGCATGTCATCTATGTAGACCTCCATGGTATTTCCAATGAGGTTAGCAAACATCTTGTTAACGAGCATTTGGTAGGTGGCACTAGCATTTTTTAAACCAAATGGCATCATCTTGTAGCAATAGAGACCTCTAGCAGTGATGAATGAAGTATTTTCCTCGTCTGCCGGGTGCATGAGAATTTGATTGTAGCCTGAGTAGGCATCCATAAAGCTTATAAGCTCATGTCCAGCAGTGGAGCCCACAAGTTGGTCAATTATCGGGAGGGGAAAACTATCTTTTCAACAAACCTGATTTATATTAGAAAAATCAATGCATACCCTCCATTTACTATTATGATTCTTTACTAGTACCGAGTTGGAGATCCATCTTGGGTAGACTACCTCTTGGATAAATCTGTCCTGGATTAACTTATGTACTTCCTTCTTAAGGGCTTCATACCTTTCCTGGTTGACGGCTCGCCTTTTTTGTTTGTGCGGGTTTATCTTTGGATCAATTTTCAGGTGGTGGCAGTTGACCTTTGGGTCAATGCCTATCATATCTACATGCCTCCAAGCAAAAATATCAAAGTTTTTACATAAAAATTCCTTTAGTTCCTTCTTGGCCTCAGGTGGGAGGTTCTTTCCACTTGTAATTTTTTGTTAAGATCTTGGAGATCTATTGGGAAACTTTCAAGCTCTTCTATCAATACAGTTTGGGATTCAGACTCAATGATACGCAGATCTAATTCATCGGGCATGGTTGGCCATTCGACGACATCTGTCATCTCGATTCTTGCCCAAGAGATTTGTTCTTGAACGTCTACCATGTGGACATCTACAAGTACCATGTTGACATTTCTTGGCTGAGCCTTTCTTATGGAATTTAGGTAGCATTCTCGGGCTCCCCTTTTGGTCACCTTTCACAATGGCAATTCCCTACTCAATGGGAAATTTCATACATATGTGGTGAATAGAGCAGGCCTCCCTAGCACCCCGTGATAAGCCGACCTACTATCCACTCTTAGGAATTCCATGAAATTTAAAGTTATTTGAGGTGGCTCTCTCATCTCTACAGTAAGGGTGATCTTTTCCTGCACGATGATGTTATCCCCGATAAAGCCATATAGGAAGGGTTGTGATGGATGTTACCTCATGGCCAACAATCATTTTGTCGAAAGTGGTTCCAAATAGGATATTGTCGGAGCTGCTATTATCAATCAACATTCGTTTTAACCCATTTCGAGCCACGACTGACCTTACCACAAAAGCATCACAATGGGGATAGTGTATTCCTTCGGTATTTGCCTAAGTGAAAGATATGGAGGGCAATGGTCTCCTTAGTGAACTGTTATCCACTATGTAACTCATCATCGAAGGGACCATAGCCTCTCTTACATAGTTCCTCTAGGAGTTTCTCGTATCATCTCTAACATAAGGTCCTCCAAAATAGTATCAATCTCGTGGATTGGAACATCTTTTTCATTAACTGGAGGATTCCTACGCTACCACAGCCGTTGCCCCTCCATAGGTCTTTCCCTATCACGGTTCATTCTCCGTCATGGAGATTACTCCCGATGACGCGTTGTCTCCTCACGCCTAAGCCTATGATCATGCATTGACGGAGACGTGTGTCTAGGGGGGCGCACATTTCTTTAGTCATTTTGTACGTTCATTTGTCTTTGATGTAGAGTAATTTCTCTGCAATCTACCGTATCATGGCTATAAGAATGATGGTAAGAGCAATACTGAGGGGTGTTTGGCCTATTTCTAGGTATCAGGCCCCACCCTCGGCCTTTATTCTTTGAGGGGCCCTTTGCCTAGATTCATTCTGCTGCGCGTTGATCTCAGGCTCCACATCTTCGTAGGCCAATATGGGTACGACATTCAGTGTGGCCGTGGCTTGTGATTGTCTAGCACTGGGGACAATTTCATTTCTAGCTTGGTTCCATTGATGGTTCATTAGGTAGGAGGTTGGCCCTTTCTCACGTTGTCTCTGTAGAGGTGGGAGACCTCTGGTGGCTAGATTTTGGTGGTTAATTAACTCCTCATTAATGATTTCGCGCTTCAACATTTTGAGTAAAGCGTCATAGCTGGCGAGGTCCTGATTTTGCACATCCCTCCAGAATAGGGTGTTCATGTTCAAACCACCTCGAAATACAGATAACGCTTCTCGATCGGTGACTTGAACATACTATGTCATTTCGTCAGTGAAGCGAGCCAAGAATCTTTTTAATGTTTTTCTAGACTACTGCCTCATGTCCTAAAAGCATTGGATGAGAGCTTCTCCCTCTTTAGTTATGGCAAATCTCTTCAGGAATGTAGTCTTAAATTGCGGCCAGCTCCGAGTACTTTCTGGGGATAGCCTAATGTACCAAATTTCGGCTGCTCCACTCAAGGTGAAGTGGAAGGCTCTGCATTTGACGGAGGGAGAGGCGCTATTCAGGCTCATGTGTGTTTTATAACTGTTTATATGTTTGGCCAGGTCATCTCTTTAGTCGTACTTTTGTATTTTTGGTGGCACATAATGGATTGGGATAGGCGCATTCCTCAATTCTTGTGAAAAATGCAAGTTTTCATCGTCATCATCTGAGTCACATGATCTTTGGGAATCTTAATCATCCTCAACGACCTGATATCTTGGTGGGAGATGTGATGGGCCTGCCTGGTTTCTCGCTTCCTCCCTCCCTCCCATCCTGCCTATTTCTAGGTGTTGTAACCTAGGGAGCATATTCCTGCCTTATCTCCAGCTGCTGAGTTTTAGGAGGTGGTGGCTAAGGTCTATTTCTAAGCTCAAGCAGTGGTTGGGACAGCCTATGCCTAGGTCTTGCAGGCTCATCCTATTAAATACACTTTCGAACCTTTGTGGCATATACTCAGGTTCATATTCGAGGGAAAAATGTCCTCCATGTCTGTTTGGGCCTCGGTGGGTCGGTCGGAGGCGTAATTTGAGGAGACGTCCACTCATACTTCCCTTTCATTGGGGGATACTTCTCGATTTCGCCTAGAAGATGGGACCTTTTGACTTTGAGCCTCATCCTCTTGAGGATAATGTGGTGCATAAGGGGGAATATGAGGACCTTTCCGGCCTTGCATTTGTGTGAAAAGTTCCTGTATGGCCATGTTTTGGTGGGTGATGTTCCTCATGTTGGCAGCCATGGTTGCTACCTCTCGGGTAAGTTGGTTAACCAACCTCATCCTCTCGCGCCTGTAATGGTGGTGAGGTCGTCGCCGGACAGCGGGGTGGCTACTGGCTGAACCTCTTCAGTAGGATTCTCTCTTACCCTTTCGGTAGGGACTTCACAATCTGAGTTCATCTCTTTTCAAAGATGTCATTGTCTTAACTTTTGGGGCTTCCTCTCGTTCTTTTTCAAGAACAAATCCTTTTCCAAGGAGAATGACCAAATCATTCCCAGCAAGCTTTTTCCATAGCGATGTTCATGGTTTTTAATAGAATTTCCCACATACGGCGCCAATCTGTTGACCACAAAAAATGCGCCAACAGATAGTGGGCCCACTCATGTTTTGGCAAGCTAATTCCGACGCGTGTTGACAGATTCTAGTCGAAAATGTTGAGTTAAAACGTGGGAGAAGCTTTTGACATTAGACAAATATGTTAAGGATCTGGTAAATAAAAGAACGAAAAAGATACAATATTGAACAATTAAATAAGAAACAGAATAAACTCTAATGTTATATAGTGTTCTTCTTCGAAATTACAGTATCAAAAAGAGAGTATATTTATGTTTTTTGATCTTCCCTTTTCTTTTCTTTTTTCCCAATCCCTCCTATGATACTAAGATGGCTTATTTATAGTATTACATATACAATGATGACCGTTGGATGTGGGATACGTGGCCTCTTCTCCTTGACTAAAACATCATCTCATGGGCATCATTTCAGACTGTTTTAGCTTGGGGTTCCTTAGATGCTTCTGAATAGGAAAGTCAACCTATGCCCTATGTTGACATAATTAACCTTTCTATTTATTGTAGCTGTCCAATCAATCATTCCAAGAAGATCTTTGGTACTTTAAGATCTTCAATTGTAGGTCATCATTTGTCACGGTCGAACCTCATATTCTACGTTATTGAGCCTCGATTGGAGGTATGGGCTTTGGAGCTTCGATTTGAACAAGTAATGCTTCAGCGTTGGAAATCTATCAATTTGTTCAGTGCTTCCGCCTCTCCTTGAGCCTCGACATTGAGGTACTTTAGTGATAAGTACTTCGGTAATGATGGGTGTCGGAAACATGTTCAGAAACATGTTTGGCTTCGTTAACATGTTGGGATTTGACAACAGTGCCTTAGGAGCACTTTGGGCTTCAGCAGTGGTGCCTCGGCCAAATGGCTTGGGTCCTTTCTTTACCTTTTGAGCCATTGGGCCTTGGCTAGTACTAGCGCAACACTTTCTATATACATTATTTTGCTCATCAATTGCAACTAACTTTTGTAGCTATGGCAAATAAGTATGCATATATTGAAACATTCTTTACTTTAGTGAATAAAGCAGTAAATTTTGTTGGAGGATCGGCTAAGCGATCGATCTTCTTCGAGAAAAGAATATGCTTAAAGTTGTTGAATAATTGAGTCTTGGTGAAATCTCAAGTGAAGATGGCCTTAATTAAGAAACTACTCTTAAGCGACCTGGTTATACTTGTTGGGGGGCTCTCATTACACTTCTTTACTTAACTTGATTCGTATGTTTTTTTATGCTAGTTGTGGAAAACGAGGTGAAGCGAAAAATATGTATTTGGTATTTCAGATGAATTATTAAAATCAATACAAATGAGAGATCAAGATATTGTCAATACCATGAAATTAGCGAAAATATGTAAAGAAGGACTCCAAGTATCGAAGGACGATGAATGAGAATCATTTTTAAGAACATATTCTTTTTTTGCGAAAGGTATAACATTGATTTTATCTATACTTATTAAATACTGATTTTCTCAAATGATTTCTGTATGAGAAATGGGTCGAGAGAATTCATAATCTAGATGTAACCCATGATGAAAATATACAGGCTTTGATTTTATCACATATGTGAAGTTGGATTCATCAATTTCAACATTGTTGCTCTCACCGTATCATCAATTTCTCAATTTGAATTTGAATTCCCACATATTCAGCATTCTCAATTAAGTCCATCCTTTTCCATCGTGCAACATCAATGTCAGTTACAGATGAAAATATGAAAAGTTTTGATTATAGTAATTGTGATTTTCTTTTTTGATGATGTAGTAATTTCAATTTTAATTTTAGTAAAGTAGTAAAAAGTGATTTTTTTTTCCCCCTAGACACTGAACATTAAAAACAGGAAGAAATCCCCTATACAAAACAAGAAAACCCAAATCACAAACAACACAATTTGTTTTTCCCCGACAAATCCAAATTCAAAGAGAATTTCTTCTAGATTATTGCAACGAAAATTCTCTATGTTTCATCTTCGGGCCTTGTTTGATGCACATTAAAATGGAAATAATGCATTTTTATTGATGATGTAATGAGGAATATGTGGTTGAAAAAGAAAAAAAGTTATTGATGTGATGAAAATTTTATTTTATTGAAGAATGTGTGGTTGAAATTGAATAGAATAATGAGAATGAAAATTATAACGTGGCTCAAACATGACCTCATTTTCTTTCTTGCATTTCTATTTCATAGTTTCTATTATGTCTATGTTGAACATTTTTTTTTCCTATTTAAAAGTATCAAAGGATAAAAATCCCTAAAATGGCTCGAACTCTTGTCATTAGTGTGATAAGGTTTCACTCTTATTACTTGTACATTGAAGAATATGCAATTTAATAAAATGTAATTTTGCTTATTTCCTTAAAACTTGTTTGGCTAAGATTTTTATTTAGTAGCTATTTTTTTTATACTTTCTGCTATTTGTTCTTCATTTAAAAATGTCAAAAATTGTAAAATTTTACCTTTTATTTTTTAATAGAACATCTTTAGCTAAACTTGCAATGTGCGGCTATATGAACATATTAAACTTATATTTAACTGTAATTTTAAATTTTTGTTGTGTTAGATAATAATTAATATTTTGCATTAGAACATCTTTGGTCAAGGTTGCAATGTGATTATAATTTTTTTATAAACTAATATTTAGCTATTAATTTATTTTAGATTGTGTGAGATGTGAATTAAGGTTAGATATTAGATGTCAATTCTAAATAAAAAGTTCACACTGTATTATTTGGCTTCTTTTTACTGAACATTTGTTTTGCATCTCTAGATCATTGAGCCTGATTATCTCGACTCTTTTCCATGATCGCAAACTCTTTCGTTCTTTTGTATGTACCATTGCCTGAATAAAAATATCCGATTAGCCAGACTTTCTGGCTATGCTTACATCACGCTATAATATTTTTTTAAAGTAATACATAGCTATTCCTTTTTATTTTTGTATAGAATTTTAATTAAAATATCAATTACGTTTTACCATGTCAATCTTCAACAAGAAGTCACATGCCGTATTTTTCCTAATAAAATTTCTGTATTTTTTATTTCTGTTTGGGATTAAGGGATGAGTTTGTTTAGAGATTATAGAGAGAGAAAATTAATTTAAAGTTGTTTATTATATATTAAAATTTTAAATATAAATATGGGTAAAATCTAATTCTATATCTGACTATTAAAATATTTTTGTCCTTTACTAAATATCTTACTATACAATGATCATACTTTCTTTCCTAAATCTTTAATAAAATGTCTAACATAGTTTAAAATTCTTAAAAATGCTTGTAATTTTTTAGTTTCTTCTATTTTGTCTGGAAACTGTGAAATTGTTTGTAATATATGTAGTTGCAACTGAATTTTTCCTTCTCCTAAAATTATTCCTAAAAACTCAATTTTTTGTTTATTTATTTCCATTTTCTTCTTACTTATAATTAAACTATTTTCTATAAATTTATTTAAAACTATTTCTAAATGCTTTATATGTTCTTTATGATTTTTACTATGTACTAATTTATCATCTATATATACACAAATAAACGAAAAAGAATTAAAAATACTATCCATCTTAGCACTTCGAAATGATATTAATAATGCAATATTTTGACTTAATTTGGTATCTCATAATGACTTCGAAAAAAAAAAAAAAATTGGCCCCAAAGTTGGGGGGGTCACGTTGCCACCTCTAATCGAAAACAAGAATTTAGCTCTTTTTACGAACTTGAAGTTGATAAATTTTACCCTTTTGTATAATTTATCGTAAGAGTTGCAATTGACTTGGACATTGTCCTTGTCGGAATTTTAATATATATTTTTTGATAATCTTTATTTAGTTGGTATAAAATATTAAATATATTTGTAATTTTACATGATTAAATACGTAAATGTAAACAAATAAATGTTGCAATGTAAAGTATTAGCTCACAAATGCTTCATGATTGGGATAGCAAGTACAGGACTCTCGCAAAATGAGTTGGAATTGCTTATGTTGACCTCATATTCTTCTGCAGGGAGACATGACTTACAGATTCCAACTCCTCTCACATCCACGTAAGCTTGCTTCTACACACTTTGACAAATCATAAATCGGATGTGCCTTTTTCGATGGTGGGGGATGCGGTTACGTGCACTTCAACAGTATGACTATAACAAACACTAAAGACATGAATCACTAAGTGTTAAAGGGTCAATCCTAGAGGGTATGAAATGAGTATATATTGAGAGCAAACTTATAGCTTTAAGAGTTTAAAGCTACATTCCCTACAAATGACACCAAGTGTATGCTTGTATAGTAAATGATGTGTGATATTGACCACTGGATGGATAGACACGTGGCCTCATCCTGAGGATTGAGGTGTCCTTTTCTGGGTGTCAATCTGTTAATTATAGGTTAGGCAACATATAATGTTTCTGAAAAAATAGCCACCCTAGTGTCTAGGTTCGACATCTGATTCATAGACTAACAATCTGACATTTAGGCGGCTGCTACAGAGATGTCACATCATTAATTCGTAGGCGGATATTGTACGAAAGATCTCTTGGGAAGATGTGAAGTGGGATAGTTGGAATGCAAAAATAGAATTACTCGGAAATTAAAAAAAAAATCTTTAATTCAAGAAACAAGATCGCTTAAATGTCCACGTGTATGTTATATCAAAAATAAATTATTCAATTTTTGAATTAAATTCGATGATTAATTCTTGAAATGGATCTAAATCATGGACTTATAGCGTTTTGGATTACGAGCTTTCAGCTTTCAATTCCAAGAACTTTATGCTCCAAACCTCCAAGTCTTCTATGATATTCTTCAAACTTGAGTCTACATCGATGGGTGGACACCTTCTTTTAATTAAATCAAGAAACAAATTATTGGACTGGACGTGTGAATAAAGTAAGAAAAATAAGTTTTTTCCTCTCTTTTTCTCTTTGAATACTATGAAATTATTGTATTATGTTTTGTAGTATTTTATAGGATGTCTAAGTTCCATCTAATCTCTATTTATAGAAATAAAATAGTTACAATCCATATATAATAAGAATTCCAATTTCAAATAAAAGTTTTAATTAAAATCTAAGTATGAGTTTTAATTAAAGTCCAAATCGAAGTAGTTTATATTTAATTACATGTGTAGTCTTATAACTTCAATTACAATTATAATTAAGTTACAACTTTTACAACAATTACAATTAAGTCCAAAACCTTATTATAATTACAATTAAGCCGAAAAACTTTTATTATAATTATAATTAAGTCCCAATATTTTATAGAGCTACTAAGGAATTTGATCAGACATATATTATCAAAGCTCCAATAATTGAATACTATGTCGTCAATCATTGATCACTCAATCTAATTATTAATCTTTGATTTTTCCACAAAATGCAAAAGACTTGAACTCTCAGAATATATAAAATCACAGAAGCCAATAAACCTGTAATAATTTCCTCTGACTTGTCGTACATGTATTTTATCCTCATCCGAGATTCGATAATTAGGTATGAGCATAAATTATCGTTTTGCCCATCTAATTACTCTTACTAACTTAAGTACAATTTTCTTCAACGATCTTGTGAACTAATCACAAATGTCAAAATTTAGTTGTTGCTAAACAGAGAGTTCATATTTTAATCGTTCAACAGAAAATACTTAAGCAGTCACCCTACCTATTTTTCAAGGCGATAATTCCCGACATGAATTCATGTTCTCTACTTTGCTTATTCTTAAGCTCCCAACTCACCGATATGTTTGACCAATTATATTGATCTCTCCCATTGGTGAATTAAAGAACTATTAAAATCATGAAAATATATACATAATCATGTCAAAAGATTTAGATAAAATACCTCGACGATCAAGTGAAATTTAATTCTTCACACGATTATGCTATATAATTAATCTCGACATGTGGTTCGTCCAATGCACTCCAAGTGTACTATTATCACTTTTAACTATTTTTACGATAAGGACAAATCGCAATCTCGAATATTGAATCGGTCAACACTACAACCTTTCAAAATAAAGCGCCAACCATTATACATTGGCCATGAACAAATTATTTATGATCAAAATATAAGCTGTGTCTCGCTGTACTTTTAAATGCAAGTACCCAACTTATATTATCACAAGTAATCATATGTACTTTAATTCTCATGCTCAATAATAAATAAAAACAATAAATAAATAAATTCACATTTTATGTATTATGAAATATTATTTTATCATAACAAAATATATTAAATGGGTACACAATCCAACAAATCTCCAATTTACCGCAGAGCATATGTATAATATCATATAACCTCATGTATTACAGATGCTCTTGAAAACTATAGCCAACAGGCTCTAGTGTGTGCTGTCCCAGACACCCAAAAGTAATAAATTAACCTCTAAAACTAATGTAGTAGTGGAAGTAAGGATCGATCCCACGAATAGTATATAATTCAAAATTTTATGCTTCGTACAATGATTGTGGAAGGTTTTTATATGCAAAAAATTGTAAATAACGCAATTAATAACAATGAAAATTAAATTAACGAAAAACAATCAAAGGACTAACCTTGGTCCAAATCAATATCCACATTCGGAACTTTACAATTGATCATCGATGCAAGTATAAATCAACTCATATTTTGAATATTCATCGTTGAAATTATTTTCCTGTCTTATAATTAATTAGAATACAGGCGACCTAATTAACCCTAAATACCAAACAACCGAAGACAAGCGCTCTAAATTTAATTTGATAATCGCACTACAAATTAGAAAGATCGATGAAACTAAACAACACAAGCACAAGCGGTTGCATCTAATTTAGTTGAATGTTCTTCCAGATTCAACAATCACCAAAGTAGCAAATTATCAAACCTAGTTGCTTCACAAGTTAAAGAAATCAAACAATTACATATTTGATATTTAACTTAGCAGTAGATTGTAACGAATAACAAACTAGTATGACTCCTAGCAATTAAACATAACAATCATGGAAATAACTGCAAAATAATATTCAATACTCAAATATGAATTAAACTAAGAAAAATCATGTAGATCTCACAATATGTGGTTTCGAGGCTTCAATCTCCTTCGACTAAGTGTAAAAGTTTAATTACAATTCATAAATTTATGAGCAAAATAATGAAGAATAAAGTTTGGAGGCATTCTGTACGTTCTTCTCTCGTTCTAGGGTTTTAAAATATGTATTTATAGTTGTTCCATAGGTAGTTGACTTAAATTCAAAAATCAATATTTTCATGATGAGAATGAACGGTGTGGCTTTATGGTAGTAAGTCATGCGATCGCATAGAACCTTGAAACTGGGCTCTGAAATTCGCTAAAACGCCTCTCGCGACGGCATAGAATTAAAGCTATGCGACCGCATAGTTATAGGTTTCTTCTGTCAAACAGCTTTCAATATTTTGGTCATATCTTTCTTTCTCAACATCCGATTAAGGCGATTCAAGATGCTTTGGAAAGCTAACTCAAAGAGATACAACTTTTCTTCAGATATCATCTTCCAATTTAATCATTTACCATGTCAAAAATGGGACTTAATATAAGCCTGAAAATCGGTGCATAACTTTTTCGATTGGAAATTGATGTGTTATCATACTTTGACGATATTTCACCCATTTGATATCTTCTTTTATCCAATTGACTCATAACACTCTCAAATCTTCATTGTGAGGTTTCACATAACTTTTGAATATTTGCATTTCTGTCTCCAAACTTCATTTTCTTTCATTATGGTCATTGTTCGTTTATTTCTTCCAAATTATGCCATATCCATATAATTGCCACCTAAGTCAAATTATGAACGTAATGAGTACATTTGGGCATTGATTAATCATAAGAGTACATAAAATAAGGAGGAAAAATATGTATTTTACATTCCTATCAAATTCCTCCAGACTTAACTTTTGCTCGTCCTCGGGCAAAACTCAATTTTAGTTTTCCAAAACACCCTGGTCGTAATGCCATGAATATAGAA
>CAIGRB010012706.1:52723-76873 GCA_903798255.1 Fraxinus quadrangulata
GATATTTCATGGAATCATAAATATTAAGTTTAATAATCATATCATCAAATTTCATGGTCAATGTGTCATTATTAAAATCCATTTTAGTTTTGGATGTCCTTAAAAATGGTCTTCCTTACAAGATAGGGGTGGTATGATTACCATTGCTCATGTCAAGCACATAAAAATCAGCAGGAAAAACCAAATCATCAATTTTCACAAGGATGTCCTCAACTACCCCCTTAGGATAGGCATTAGATTTATCAGCTAGTTGAATTATCACAACAATTTTATTTAAAGGTCCAAGTTTCAAGGAAGTATATACAGAATATGGCATGACATTGATAAATGCTCTTGAATATAGCACGGCCTTTTCAAACTTAGTGTCGCCTATCATGCAAAAAATAGTGCATATACCTGGATCCGTGCACTTTGTAGGAAGTTTCTTTTGAATAATTACAGACACGTTCTCCTCAACTCTTACCTTCTCACTCCCCTTCAGTTCCTGTTTCCTTTTCATAGTACACAACTCTTTCAAAAATTTAGTATAATGAGGTATCTATTTAATAACATCTAATAATGAAATATTTACCTCATATCTACGAAAAGTTTCATAAAAATCTTGATTTTGTTCATATTTTCTAGATTCTGCTAAAGTTTGAGGAAAATGGGGTACTGGTTTTTAATCGGAAAGAAGATGAAACTTATGCTTACTTACTTTGATATCGTTGGGAGTACTTTTTTCTGCTGTGATATATTCCTCCTTGCTTCATTCGATGATGTAGGGGCCACCTTCACTGAATCTTCAATCTCCGTGCCACTCCTCAACATGATTACATTCACATTTTCTCTTGGGTTCACTATTGTTTGAGAGGGTAATTTTCCCGAACTCTGTGACTCCAGCCGACTGACAGCGTTGGCCATTTGACCCATCTGATTCTCCAAACTTTGAATGTTAGCCCTGGCCTCTCGTTGGAATTGTTTTGTTTTCTGTTGGAATTGCAAAGTGTTAGTGATAAGGGATTTAACAATATCTTCTAAAGTTATACTGGAGTTAGAAGTTTGGCCCTGTTGTTGTCTAGGAGGGTATGACTTATTATATTGCTGAAAACTCTGTCGATTTTGATTCATATGTTGATTCACTTATCGATTCTCATAGCTAAGATTTCGATGATCTCTCTATCCTTGGTTGTACGTATTTGAATAGGGATCATAATTCCTCTATGGTTGTTCAGAAAAGCTACCAGCTGCATTTATGTGTTCAACGGATTCTTCTTGAAGTGTTGGGTATATATCGGTTGGATAGCCTACCAATGAACAAATTCCACATGCTTTTGCTGTTTGCATAGTACCTGCAACCATTTGACGAAAAAGGGTGGTTAGACTCTCTAGTTGTTGTTCAGTGGATGAAACATTTACCTCGTTAACATGTTTAGACGGAGTGTCGAGTCTAGTGCCAAATTGCTGAGAGTTAGCTGCCATATTTGCAATCAAGTTCTTTGCATCCTCGGGAGTTTTATCTATCAACGCTCCTTCACTTGCAGCATCAATCATACTCTTATCTGTGGGTAGAAGGCCTTCATAAAAGTATTGAATAAGGAGCTGCTCACTGATTTGGTAATGGGGCAACTTGCACACAAGTTCTTAAACCGCTCTAGTATTCATGTAATGACTCTCTGTTGTCCTGCCTTATGCTACAGATTTCCTTTCGGATGTTAACTGCCCTTGAAGTTGGGAAGTATTTCTCCAAAAATAATCTTCTCATTCCATCCCATGTAGTAACGCTTCCAGGAGGTAGATAATAGAGTCAACCCTTTGCCGAATCTTTCAAAGCGAATGTGAAGGCTCTCAATTTGATTTGTTCTTCGGTGACTCCCGTAGGTTTCATGCTAGTGCAAATCATATGAAATTTCTTTAGATGCTTGTGTGGATCCTCACCTACAAGACCATGAAAAGTGGGTAAAATATGAATTAGCCCAGATTTTAATTCGAAAGTAGTACCATCATCTAAATTAGGAAAAGTAATGCATAGAGGTTTTTGATTCAAGTTAGGGGCTACAAGCTCCTTCAAAGTTCGATTGTTCTCAGTCATTATTTCCTCTTCCTTTGATTCAAAATNTCAAACTCAAAATCTGGATTGTTGGGATTGAGATAGCTTTCTTCAAGATTTTGTTGGATGTTACTCCTTAACCTGCGCAAAGTTCTCTCAATTTCTGGATCGTACTACAAATCACTTTGATTAGAAGATCGAGTTACGGGTATAAACAAAAAGAACAAATGAAAAACAAATTAAGAGGAAATTAGATTAAGAAAGACAAATAAAATTCTATGTTAAAATTTCTAAAAACAATAAAATACCTAAAAGACTAGAAAATTATTAATTTTTTTTTTCAAAAATAAAATAAACAACTAAAGAAGTACAAAAATAAATTAATACTACTCCCCGACAACGGTGCTAAAATTTGGTGTGTGCTGTAGTAGGCACCTAAGGAAGTAAGGGTCGATCTCATGAATAGTATGTAATTCAATATTTTATGATTCATATAATGATTGGGGGATTTTTGTATACAAACAATTATAAAGACAATGAATCTTTGCTACTTGTACATCGGCATGAACATTTTCAAGGCGAGGAATTTACGCCAACTGTGAGGTCCACAACCTGTTTGAGGTATGTTTCCATGCCTTTCTCTCTTGCGATGAAGTTGCTATTGACTCGACTCACTACTAGTTGAGAATTACTACTTATGAATAGCCTCTTCATTTGCATCTCCTTAACCAATCTGAAGCCGTCTAGGAAAGTCTCATACTCAGTAACATTGTTGGGGACTTTGAATCCAAACCTCATGATAACCATGACTACTCTAGCCTTGGAGCTTGCCTCTCTAGAAGAGTCATAAAAAAAGGCTCCAAGAGGGGATGGGCTCTACAGGTTATGTTTCCACCTTTATTCCAGGGATATTAATAAATTTCGTTAAAAATCTACAAGGGTTTGACCTTTGATGGTGGTCCTTAGCTTGAATACAAGGTCGAACTCCGCTTGTGGGAGGGCTTTGCTCACATAGTAGATAGGCAATTGGTTGTTACCTTCTTCTTTTATAAGAAATAAACTGATGGCCTCTTCAGATATGGAAAGTATAGTAGTAGGGGTTCATCAACTTTCAATTTTGAGAGAAGGGAGCCTATCCTAGGTGCTTCTTCAACCCTTGAAAAGCCTCTTTACACTACTCATTCCATTAGAACTTCTTTCGTTCTTTGAGAATTTTGAAGAAGGAAAGGCATTTATCAGTGGCTTTTGAGACGAAGCGACTCAAAGCTGCCATCCTTTCGGTGAGGCTCTATACCTTTTTGGGTTTTTGAAGGGACTTTATCTCTATTAAGGCCTTGATCTTTTTAGGATTGACCTCAATGCCTCTTTGGTTGACCATGTGACCAAGGAACTTTCTGGAGACGATACAAATGCGCACTTAAAGGAGTTTAATCTCATCTTGTACCTCCTTAAAGTTTGAAAAGTAGCATCTAGGTGCTTGACATGGTCCTTTGTTTTGAGGCTTTTCACAAGCATGTCATCCACATATACTTTCGTGGTTTTGCCAATAAGTCAACGAACATCTTGTTGACGAGCTTTTAATAGGTGACTTTGACCTTTTTCAACTTGAATCGTATCACCTTGTAGTAATACAGACCTTTATCAGTGATAAAATGCGTTCTTTTCATCCGCGAGATGTATGGGAATTTTATTATAGCCTATATAAGAGTCCATGAAGCTCAAAAACTCGTGTCTCACAGTAAAATCCAAAAGTTAGTCTATCTTGGGAAGGGTGAAGCTGTCCTTTGGACAACGTTGGTTGAGGTTTGAAGAGTCTATAAAGATCCACCACTTATCATTGTGCTTTTTTACAAAGACATGATTGGAGATCTATCTTAGATACATAGCCTCTCTAACGAAGCATCGGTTATCAGCATTTTCACCCCTTTTTTTAGGGCCTCATACATCTCTAGGTTGATGGCTCTTCTCTTTTGTCTATACGAGACAAAATTAGGATCAATATTAGGATGGTGGCAACTGAACTTTGGATCAATGCAAACCATATACTCGTGCCTTCATCCAACGACATCTAAATTTTTACACAAGAAGCTCTTTAGCTTCTCATTTGCTTCCGGTGATCGATCATTTCCCACTTGTAATAATTTGGTGGGATCTTGAAGGTCTACATGGAAGCTCTCTAGTTCTTCCACTAAAGTTGTTTGTGAAGGTCCAACTCATCATACATAGCCCATTTTTTAGGGACAACAATCATTTCAATGTCTTTCCCAATATCAGGGTTTTGCCTTTCTTCAGGTGCGTCAACCTTTTCGATCTCAAGTAGCACCATATTGATATAACGGGGCTTAGCTTTCCTTAGGGAATTCAAGTAACATTTCCTAGTTCCCATTTGATCACCTTTTATTGTGGTAATGCCATACTTTGTGGAGAACTTTATATATAAATGATGGATGAAGATGACGACCCATAGTTCCTTTAGGACAAGTCTCCTCAATACTCCATGGTAGGTTGACCTATTGTCCACCACAAGGAACTCCATGTAGTGGCGAGTTGTTTGAGGAGGTACACCCATCTTTACTGCAAGGGTGATTTTTCCCTTAGAATGATGCTATCGCCAATGAACCAATACAATGGGGAGGTCATGGGAGGCAGCTCGTAATCTACCAACATTTTTTCAGAGGTGACACCAAATAGGATATTAACATAACTATTGTCCACCAATATGCGCTTAAGCTCATAGCGTGATACAAAAGCCCTTACAACTAGAGTATCACAATAGGCGTAGTGCATACCTAACATGCACTACGCTAACATATCTTCCTAGGTAAAGGTGATAAGTTGTACACTTCTAGCCTCATTGGGATTGTTGTTTACTATGTAGCTAGCCATTGGGGGGGTCTTTAGCACTTCCTTGTATAGTTTCTTTGGGCGTTCCGAATTTCAAATCCAACATATGGACCCCCAAAATTGTGTCTATCTTCTGGATTGATGCATTATCCACATCCGTTGAAGGGTCTCTTCTTTTCCTTTGCCTATTATCGGGAATTTCTCTACCTTTTTCCCTACTATGGCGAGGGGATCTTCTCTATGAGGTCGCTTCGCTAAGGCTGTTGGACCTACCTATGCAGGGACAGATCCCTACATAGGAGGTGATCATCTTTTATTTTGTTCCGTGGGTTGCGGTATATCTTTGCAATCACTAGTATCATAGCTATATGTTTGGTGATAAGTGCAGTGGACTGCAATCATTATAGGGTATGTTTCTAGGCCCGTTTCTTTGACATCTCCTCTTCCTCTTTGGTAGGCTGGCTACCTTGGGACAACGTTTGGCTTCTCATAACCACTAGGCACAACCTTTTCATAGCCCAATGTTGGTATGGCATTTAGAGTAGCCGTGGTGAGGACCTAGCCCAAAGTAGGGGTAATTGTATGCTCAGTTTGGGTCTATTACTAGTCCACCAAGTGAGAGATAGGGCATTGTCTTCTGTCTTTGAGGGGGTGGGAGCCCTATATGGGGCCTTGTTATGATGGTCGATTAGCTCTTCGTTGACAATCTCATCTATCATTATTTCTATCAATGCAATATAGCTTTTGTCAAATTAGAGGGGATCGATATACCATTCCATTCATCTCATTTTAATAATAAAAATCCATGTTTTGAAAGTAAAAACTAGAATTTTCATTGGAAAGTTATCTGAGTTGAAGATTAAGCACAAAGACGAAGTTATACTATTTGATTTTCTTCTTCTCCGGATTATTAATTTCATCTTTTTTATTAATTTTTATCTCTTTATCGTGTTGGGCTAGATTATTTTTGTTCTAGGTTTCGATGAACCTTGTATTATGAAACTTTAACTATTGAATCTTGTTTTTGATATTAAAGCACGTTTTCAATTCTTGAACCGTTTTCATAGATTTATTTTCTTTACAATTATATGCATAATAATTATATGAGTATTGTAGCTTATTTTACTTTTGAAAGGTTGAAAATAAGTTAGATGTAGTGTCATTTGTTGTAGAGTCTGATACGGAATATAAATATACCATTATGCTCACGTGATCTTTAAGTATTTATAAATCCTTAATGTATTTTTGTATGTACGCGTCCGTTATAGAAATATAGTTGGTTCACATTTAATAATAGATTTAATTCTACTCGAGAGAGATTGTTAAATAATTTAGAAATATTGATTTTTATAATTGAATCGTGTTGTCAAATTGTAAGGTTTGACATTAAAGAGGATTGATATAAGGGGATTCAGGATCCTAGTGCATTTTTCATCATTATATTTTCATCAAACTTGTATTTTTTATTATAACTTTGCATTAATTAGTTAAGTTAGGTCTTTCATTTATAAGTAGATTATTTGATTACAATTAATTTGAGAAAAATCATAATTTTCATTATTTCAGTTAATGCTAAGTTAATTCGACTAGGATTTAAAATCCATTTTACTACTTTTTAAAGATATATGTACTTGCTATGTTTCAAAAGAAATTAAAATAATTTTCGCAACACTTTCCAAACTTCAAAATCTACATTTTCTTATTCTTCAATGGTCCCAATCTCGATCATAATGGAAAGAGATTATTATCTACAACCTAAGTACCTAACTTTGTGAATTTCAATGTCAAATATGAGGTTTTAAGCACTTTTTAATTTATGTGTAATTTTCCATACGAATTTCATATATTTTCTTGCAATATTTCTTCTCTTCTTATCGTAGACGATAATTGGAGGTTGTATTCTCCAGTCCTTGCTCTCGTCTCCCTCACGTTGAAAAAAAAAAAATTGACGTGCCTAAATTATATTCAAATAATATACCTTTTACGTGCATAAAAATCAAGCAAAGTTTGACTTACCAAAACCAAATACGTTAAGTAGAAACGAGAAATGCATGAATATGAATTTGGTCAACGCAAGAGTTCGACTCTTTCTTCTTAAGACGATAATGCTCCGCACCAGTGCTAACAGTTTTTCGACATTCGTCTTTCAAGTAACAACAATCATGTCCTACAATATGAGCGCTCCAAATCACGTAGATCAATGAACCTGCTGATGTTTTTGAACTATCTTTTATGAAACTCGACTCAAAATAGATGTGGAAATTATTTTGAAATGATTATGTATTGATTTGAATGAAAATCCAAATACACAAGGTCTATACATGATTGTTGAAAAATTGTGTCTCAAAAAACACAATTCAATGAAAAGACATGTCTATTTAGACATGTCTTATTGAAAAATACACGTCTAAAGAGACATCTACAACAACATAATGTGACTTTTGGACATTATCATTTTCGAAAGGGCATGACTTTTCATTCAAATAATTATAGAATATTCCATAATTTTCCAACAATTTCGCGTATTTAAGCGACTTAAATTTGGCTTTAATTTCTCATTCACCCGACTAACGATTTTCACATAAATAATCATGTAAAAATTGGTTATTCAAAATTCCAATACATCTTCTCGGAGAGGCAGCCTTGGCGTCGCCCGACCTACTAAAAATATTGATGGACCTCGAAGGTCTCTGCTCTCACTCGCTTGGTTTTCCTTAAGTGGGGAGTTGATGGGGGAGATTGATTAGTGTGAGTAATGCGATGAGTGCCGGCTTTGCACCCAGGCCTCAGCTCTACTCTTGCCTCCATCCTTCATAGATGAAGAATTATATGACCTTGGTGCAACATGAACTATCTCATGATGGCATTTTTTACGTTGTAAATTGCTAGCCATGTCAGCTATAGATGAGTCAGCCTCGCCACCAATTTTTATGGCCCTCGATTTCTTCTTTTTCAGGCATTCCATTCTTCTGAGATGGCAAGATTACAATGTCTACTTCTCGATTTCTCATCTCTGTTTGATTCGCTTTCACTCATATTTCTTGACTTTTTTATTCCTAGTGTATTTCCTTGTGATTTTGGTAAGATTTCCCGTCAAATAGTTGACCTAAAAATGGATAATTTTTTTGTAAAGCCAATGGTAGAGTTTTCCCTCTTAATTTCGATAGGTTTTCCCTTGTTTTGGGGATTTTGATGTGCTTTGAAGTCAATCTTCTATTTGGAGCAGTGTACTAAGCACTTTGTCTTGGCAGTAAGGCAAATTTAGCGGTCAACTACTAAGTTGAACACTTAATGCTCGTTTAGGTGTGTTTTATTAATTTTTTTATTTTTTTCTCTTTTTTAATTTTTTTTATTTGACTTTAATTTATTAACCTTTTTATTTTTTCCTTCTTTTAAAAGGATTTTATTTGACTTTACTTTCAAGTTTTTAAATGATTTTAGATGTACAAAAGTTAAAAACGATTTTATCCAATAAAGATTTAGATAAGATTTTGTGACTTATCGTATTGTTGAAAATTTTGAAAGTATGTATGAAATTCCTATAAATATATTAAGTAGGACTTGTCTTGTTGAAAGTTGAAACTATAAAAAATAATCTAGCTTTTGCATTTCAAAAACTTGAAAATTTTATAATTGACTAATTGTAGGAATTATTAATTGAATATAGTATTTTATAATTTTAGATGCTTAGTATGTATTATTTCAATTATTAAATAATTTTAAGAACGATTAAGTGCTTAAAATAATAATAAAAATAAATAACGCTTTTTTACGCTTAGGCTCGTAAGCTTGAAGCTTGACCTCCACGCCTAACCACTTTTTATGTTNTTTAAAATAATAATAAAAATAAGTAACCATTTTTATGCCTAGACTTGTAAAGCTTGAAAATTGGCCTCCATGCATGTCATACTTTACGCTGTTTAAAAGACTGATTTTGAGGGAGTGATATTTCGATTTCTTTGAGCTGAAGATTGTTTCTCAATCGGAGATATTTTTCAATTTTTGAGAGGTCCAACCCTAGATATTCACTCAGTTAGTGCCATTTTATAGGAGATAATATTTCAACTTTTAGGATTTTTGGAGTAGAAGTTGGGAATCCCTTTTTATTGTGCAATGGTCTATTATTTATGGACAATTAATGAGGACATTTTAGTCATTTTCATTAGTTAACATTTTTATCATTACATTGAAAGTCATTAATGAATATCATTTCTAAATCAAATGAAAGTTTGTATTTTGTGACATTTGTCCAAAATTTCGTTATTTGCGCACAGGGATTTGGTGCACTAACTTCCATGTTAATTTGATCAGAATTCAATTATGGTTTCCACTCACGTTCTAAGCCCTTGATCATATTTTTTATTAAGGCTGGATAAAACTTCCAAATCAAACTGGTTCAAATTGAATCTGAATCGAACCGAACGGTTCTTTATAATTAAATACCCGAACGGATATCTGAATCGATGATCGATGGGTTTTGATCGGTTCTTGATTCTAGATCAAGATTCTAAATAATTTTTTATATTGAATTAATTAAATTTTTTTAATTTTTTTCTAAACAAATTAGCAAATTAATTAAATAAACCAGCCAATACTTAAAAATATTTTATTTTTATAACTTTTAGTTGAACAATTTTTAGTTTATTTGTGTTTGTTAATTGTGCTTTTTTAATTATGATTGTAGAGTTTCTTACTATGACAAGTCAAGCAATTGATGATTAAATCAAATAGTTGGTAAGTATTACCAATAATTAAAAAATATTTTATTTTTATAACTTTTAATTTATATTTCATTTTCTTTATACAGGCTGTTTGAAATAAATGAATTATTGAACCGATATTTTAATATTAGTATCTACTTTTTGATATTTGTACATTGAATTAATCTTATTGGACGGCTTGTTATTTAAATGTTTTTAAATTGTACTACGTTAATTTGTAAAAGTTACGAATGAACATGTCATTAGTTGTATTTATATAGTATTGATGTAAATGTTTAATAATTTAATTATAGAACGGAACCGAACATAATCGAACCGAACTCGAACGGTTCCATAATTATATTTGGACCCGACTGTTCTATTTATTAAATACCTGAAAATTTTGGGTCGGTTCGGTTCTGAAGAGAACTGAACCAAACCGAACCGAACCAACTCATGTCCAGTCCTATTTTTTATTGAGGCTCTAGTCGAGGTCTCCAACCATGTTTCTATCTGTGCTAGGATTTTACACACTTTTTTATTCAAGGAAGCCTCGACAATCTAGACATTCTTTTGGTCCAATAGGCTTGAATAACTAATGCATAAATATTTGTTCCTGACACGTAAGAGCGTGATGGAGCACTATATATTTGATGTTGCATTCAAGTAGACAATAATTATTTTTATGCGTAACGAACAAGGTTACGTTTGGAAATGAAGATGTACCCCCATCCACACACCCATTTTTGAGAGTCGAATTGAAGATGCTGGATTATTTTAGTTGGCTTACTTAATATAGATTGCTTTTTAAATGTTAATGACAATGGCTAAAATTGTGAAAAATAGGATGCTGTCCAAGCAGGCAATCCATCCTGACTGACTAAGTGGTACGAGTTTTCGACAGAATTCTGTAACAGCGAACTTCAGGGTTTTAACACCCAAAACGGGACGCAATTTTCACTTTTCATATTTCAATTAATATAGATTTATTTATTTACCTTCCACCCTAGATATTATTTGATAGGTTAAATAATTAAAATTAAGAAAAGATTGGTTTATTATTATACTTTCCCTAAGTTTATTTATTACCATATCAAATAAATATTATATGATATGATTATATTTTTACCGATTTTATTGTGTATAATTTTAGATAAGATTTAATCTAATATTGACTACTGCTTTAAGGAAAGACTGATTTAATATTAAACTTTCCTTGAGTCTATTTATTACCACATCAAAGAAATCATATGTGATATGATTATATACTTACCGTATTTTAATGTTTGATATTTAGGTAAGTTCAATTCGTGCTTCATAACATAAGCAAGAAATTAAGGGACGAAAAACAACTTTAAGAAAATATACATGCAGCTGGTGGACCAACAACTACATGTTTTGCCATTCTCCATCAAGTTCAACCATCGACATGCTTTATTGATTAATTTTATAGCAGAACAGCTTTGACAAATCCGTACACGCGACTCCTGTGAAACTGCAGCAACCAGTTCTGCTATATTACATTGAGTTCACCAAGTGTTATTTATTATTGAATAATCTCATAATTAAACCATGTTCTTCAATCGTACTTAGAGAAAACACACTAGGGTGTAAATGTTCAATCCAACTCAAAGATCAAGTTGCTTGGAGTAAGTTAAGAATTGTGATTATTAATCCAAATAATAGTTGCGACCGATTACAATAGTAAAGTGGTAATAAAGTCAAGATCAGAGAATTTGATTTAACTTCTATAAGAAGTCAAAAAAAAGAAGAAAATCAGAGAATTGTTCTTAAATTTCTTTTGATTGTTTTTTGTTAATTTTGTGAAATTACATAACCGATACTATTTTGTTATTTTATCGTTTGATTTAGTGAATCGATTTACTCATGGCATGTGGATGTTTCCCTTAGGAGTTTACCGCTTTATATCTGATATTCATACTTGTTAATTTTCGTAATTGAGTAAATTACGTTGAACACTATAATCTATTTACATACTGCAATTGGAATTGCTTGTAGGATATTCCGACACATAATGTCTGAACTGTGTAATTAAGACAATTTTTAATGAATTAGGTTTAAGTATTTCAAGAAGATTTTAAAGTTTGATATTACTGACATAGACCAACCTATGTAAAGTCAAATTGGCTAGTTTGACTGTGGTTATCAATCAATATCTTATTTTAGTAACCAAAAACGTTTTAAGTCTGAGCAACAGCAATTTCGAGGGCCTCGTGCATGCTCACCGTTTCAACACAACCCGGTACAATGACATCGATTTACGATACAAAAAGGGTAACGCTTTTAAATCATGTCATATCCTAAATTTCAAATATGAAAAATAAAGAATTAGAATAACCTCATATTCAATTTACCACATATACCAATAGATTGGTTTTGATCCCTCTCTATATATTGATATGACAAAGATACCATGAACGTGAACGACATGTAATCTGTTTGCACTCATATTCATTGCTTTGGTAATTACCTTCAAGGTTTTTCCAACTCATTCTCCCCAATTGACTCGATATGAGAAGCGCTCACTACTAAAAACTTCCAAAAGTTGCCATGAAACTCAGTAAAATCCAACATTCAATTTTTCTTAATAGCTCAACGGTAGAATCGTCGTCATCCCCAATGTTAACCATCCACATAAAACCCTGTAGTCGTAGTAGGAATCAACGAGCAAAATGGACATAAAAGAAGAAAGAAATGAATATAAGCCCCTCAAAAATTAACCCATCTCACAAGTACTAAGATACTTGATCCCAATCCATACAAATTCATACAGAATTAACAATGAAGTCAGAAAAAGAACCTATTACTTAAGTATCACGAGTCCATAAGGGTAGGCCCTTCATTATCCGTAGTACTAGTCACCACTGAAACACTCCCTAACATAATTGCTGTGAGCATCAACTTGCCTGCATCTGGAAAATCCTTGTGCTGCACAAGGATAGTTTCCACAGAGGAATTCATGTCCTTCACATTCGGAAATTCTGAATTTTCCTGCCTGAGCAGCAGAACTTCATCAAATCTGCCTTCAAAAATTTCTGATTCCGGTCCGTAACACTTACTAGAAGCCTGGAAAAGAACGGTTTCCCTAAGAATGTGCAGCAGCTCCTCGTCACTCCACCCTTCGGTTATAGACATTTGATAGAGCTTTTCCCAATCATCTTGATTTGCTGCATTCCTCCAGCAGTCTTCCAATAGGGTTGTATTACTTCTAAGAAAGGAGGAGCTGGTCCAAGCAAAAAGATCGAAAGCTCGCAATGATAGCTCTCGATTTTGACTTTTAATGCACAATTCAATAAGGTCTACTGGAGGAAGAAGCTTTTGTTCCATTGATTGCTTTTCTTCACTATCAGGTACAAGTTTCAAAATTTCTTCCTGTAAATGAAGAAAATAATATGGCAAGTTGATATTTGGTGTAGAGATGTAAAGCAGTAAAGGGCATTGACAATAAAGTCAAAAGCAAATATAACTGTATCAGCATGATTGCACAAGCCACCATATCAAAGAGCCTTTCTAAAATGAAGCAAAATTGTGAAATGTCAGCACAATTTTAAAACTAAAAATGAACAGATAATCTTTTCGTAACAATTTTGAAGTGTCAGCACAATTGTAAAACTAAAAATGCACAGATAAGGATCTTTTTGTAGCACAATATTACAAACTAAGCTTTACTCCCTATAGAAACGTATACCTTTTCGCCATCCATTCGGTTCAGCTGTATATTCATATGAAGATCCAATGTAACTAGATCTGCCGCAATCATGACAAGCCCCTATTAAATTTGGTGTCGCTCTCCCTTTATAATCTGTTTTACTGAGAATATGAGATCACATCAGTCTTATGAAAGAAGCTTCTTTAGGTCTATGCAAACCATATCCCAAGCACTTAAACTTGTCTAGTTTTTCCTCAATTATGGACGCTTTTGGCACATATTCTAATCTTGTCTCATCCATTCTAACATTGTTGTTCATCCTATTTCTTCAAGTTAACTATGACTCATGTACAATTTTTCTTTTTGCCCGTCCAACGCTCAGTACCATAAACATAGTAGGTTAAATAACTATCATGTAGAACTGACATTTTAGCTATTTAGAGATCTTCCGGTCACATATAATTCCAGCAGCACTTTTCCATTTCATTTAATCAACTCTAAATAATTATCGAACTTAAATACCTACAACAATCACAATTTGGGACAACATGATCCTCCATAATAGCTCTGTTATTATCCTTAATCCATCCAAGTTATTTTGTTTTATTCTTCTATACCACCTAGTCATCCAATATAATTTTTATTGAAGATACAAATATTATTAAAAATATGAACAATGCAACAGTCACGAATCTAAGATGTAGTGCCTACACTAATAAAGAATTTCTCAGACATGCAGCATCTTTTTGAAACTTTTTGAACTTGGATGGATGTAAATCCTCGTACAAACTCCATTTACTAATAACCAGTGGACTTGGCTAGAAGTGGCTGGCAATTTGTGTTGATGATTTAACACAAGCCATCAAAGTCTACATAGAGGCCAAATGCACAAATACCCAAAGAAAAGAGAATAAAAAATAAAAAGAGGGAGAGAATATCGGAATACTGTACAAGAGTGAACAATAGACAAAAACTGTAAAAATGCTACCCTTCAATGTGAAGTGATGGTCCCAGGTACTGTTCAAATTTATCTAGTCTGAAACTATTTGTAATAATTAGGTAGAATATTCAGCCAATCTGTAATGGATGTTAAATAGTACAGTTTATCAGCGAGTAAATGAAGCAACTCATGATCTCAAGAATTTGTTCCCTTAATTGCTCTTTAAGAAAGATGAAGAAACTAGAATATCATTCATTAACAGCAGAGAAGGGAGCCAACCAAGGTACTTAAAGTTTCTTATACTGATATGGACCTTAAAATGGGTTGGTCATGATCTAGTCCATAAACATACCTGTAGTTTGAGAATATTCAGATCTGCTTGGATGCGCTTCACCTTTGTTTCATAATCAGAATTCTTTCCTGATGGACAAAATACAATCATCAATACTTCAGGGGTGAACATGAAAAGAAAAGTATAATTTGTACAGAATGCTAAACAACAAAGAAAGCAATACCACAATCATCAATGCTACAGAAATAGTGTAAGACAGAAAATAATCAAATTGATGCAGCAACTCCGAAATTACAGGAAAGAAAAGAAAACCTCTGATAACACTAAGAAAATGTATTACAAGAATTTATTAACAATAAAACCTGTAGGCAAGAAGAAATCACAATAAACTACGGGGTCATGTTTTTACTGTCCATTACTTTCTGTACTTTTTACAGATGATCAGAGTGGGAAAATGTTATGATGACATTTGACATGACTTATAAACATGAAGAAATATTTTCCAACAACTGAAAAGAGTAAAGCAGAAATTGTGAATTGAACATACTTGATCCTCTCACATAAATTTCTTTTTCTTATACTATAGGGTGGGGATCTAAGGATCCCCTCTCACCCTTCTAAAGGAGACTCAAACCCTGGTTGTTGGCCTGGGAGGGTTCACTTTTTACCACTTGAGCTAGGCCTAGGCGTACTTTCACATAATTAAGTACACTGTGCACTCATGGATGTGTGCACAGTGCATATATGCAGGGATTTTCCAGATGGAAACAGTACCCGCTATTGCTGATATTTTTGCAAGATTCAGAAAACGCCTTCTGTCTGCCAAGGTTAATCTACTCTTTGAGCCGCCAGCATCAATTTCATCAGTATCTGAAACTGAGCTATCTTCCTTAGAAAGAGATAATGCATGTAGAGTATCAGAAGCTGAGGAAAATTGGCGAAGAAACAATTCATGGAGCCAGAGAAGATTAGGGTGATGCTTCAGAAAAGTAGCCAGATCTTCCTGAAACTCTTCCCCCAACCTCATAAGCTTTGAGAAATGTTTGCTTTCATAGAGTTGTTCGAAGACAAAGTAACTAAACCCTCCTTTAGGTCCCACGCTCTCATGCTGCAAAAAATAGTATTACAGTATGGAGAATAGGATAAAAGACATGAAAATTGATCAATTTGCATAAAATATTGAAGGCCTAAAAAAAAAACTGTCAATCTGCACTGGATACTAATAATAAGACTACCAATGGAACCACCACTGCCACTACCAAGTCTTCACCTCCGAGGGGGTGGGATGGTGGTCACAGGAGATTGGAATTAGATGACAAAATTATACCATAAGACTTTTAAGGAGTTCGGAATCACTGAGGTCATTGCATATGCTCCACATAGTTTGATATCCTTCATGTCGTTTGGCAATAGACAATACTCTTGCAGAAAGTTTTCTGAGAATGTTCTTATTCTGCAATTCATTGGATTCAATGGAATCCTGCAATGCAGATAGAAAAATGAATAATTATTTTCTTTTATGGTTCATATTCCAAATTGGGTTCATCCCTGCAGTAATCAGATGAATTTAGTTGTAGACATGAAGACGTAAGAACTCAACGGGAATCCCTTCTCTGTTTGTCTGATTCAAGGGAAAGGCCCGTTGGGTTCTATGTATGTAAGATATGAAATCCTCCATTGAGAATAAAAGGGTAAAAGAATTATCTTATGCTCAAAAAAAATTGGGATCGCTATACCAATCTTTATTAGAGATGATGTTGACAGAACAACAGCATATTAGGATGAAAAAAAAAAAGCTGTTATTCTGCTGTTTTTATTGTAATGCTTATACCATAATTCCTAAACAGGATGTTATTCTCATTTTTGGAAAATAAGCACTGTTTAGAAAGGCCAAATCAGGTATTGAGGTAATCTGTGCAAGAAGTCACAAGGCACTTTAGGGTATAAGCCTCCACATAAACCAATAACATAATTCACAATATTATACTCATAAAAAAACCATAAACCATACAAAAATCCAATAATGAAACCAGAAACATTTCAATAAAATTAAAAGTATAATTAACAACTAGAAATGTACATGCATCAATAAAATAGCAAAAAATAAATTAACAAAGTAGTAACCTGTTTGCAGGATCATATTTTAAGATATGATCGCATTTTGGAATCTGCTGAGATTCATAGAATTTGTTTGATCAATAATTGTGTATATTTGATAGGGAGTTCACTATGGAGTACTTTTAGGGATTGTGTAGTTGTATACTTTTTGTCTTTCCTTTAATAATTTACATTTCATGTATTTATACATGGTAAACATAACAAAACCTATATTATATGGAGTAATGTTATTTATTATCTTGATCATGGAACATCAATTATATGACAACCCATTATTCCTCACATTTCTCTCTCATCAAAATTGAACTCATAATATTGAACTGACTAATCCTATTATTCCATATAGACTGCTACATCATCGATATTCCATCATCATAAATAACATTATTCTATTATATATCTTCTCTCTTTCCATCTTCTGTCAACATGATTGACTATCAAAAAAAATTTTCCCTTGTCGCAGGAATGAACTCTTCAAGGGTCCTATTTCTACTGGCACAGGCCAGGATTATTCTCCCTCCACCCTCCAGTCTAACGAGCAAATTGGACACGGTACATAAATTCTACTATAAGAAGGTCGGTCCAGCCAGGTTGTAATCATACCTTAGAGCAATAACAACAGAAATAACACCAATTCACCCTGCTAAAAAAGAGAGGACCTTCATAGTCCTGCTTTGAAAAAGAATTTATTTGATGAAATACAATTATCTAGGAAAAATCTTTAGTACGAAAATTAGTTATAGTTCAACAAAGAAGCTATTATTATGATTAATTAACAAAAATCAAGTTCCTCTTATAGTGGACGCAGTATCGTAAATCAGTCATTAAAATTGTAGTTATACCCTCAAGAAGAACAAAAACATATAATATCTAGTTTTAGGAAATGGAAAGGATTACTACCCAACTACAAGTCAGGAGGAAAAAGATTTCTAAACAATAAGATTGCCAAGTCCATGAATGAAAATTTTAGTATTTACAGGCCATAACATTTTCACGCATTTAATACTCATATTATGCTTCTATCAATATCACATAACAACAAATTAATCAGAAAAACTAACCTGGAGTTTAGCTTCCATAAACGTTTTCACTTGCTGATAAAGGGAGTCAAGAAGTGCATCTCTCCGCTTCCGGTATTCCACCAACAGACTCCTGTGTTCTTCTTTCCGGTCAATTTTGGCTGTGATAGCATTAGAATATGCCTCAAGCAATACTTCTGAGAGTACTTCTAGATGCGAACAGAAGTCCAACTTAGCAGAATCGTCAAGATGATTTGTTTCATTTAACAGCTGAAGCATGAATGATGCAACACTCCACAGCCCAACCAATACCACAGTTTTTGAATACCACGGTGTTAAGCCCTCTGCAGGAGGATACCACAAGTGATGTTCACTCCTGTATTGCATGGAAGCATTGAACAAAGTCACACATGCATTTGAGATTTCACAGGCTCTTCGAAATTGAATCGTAATTGGCATCTCTCCACTAATGAGGTATTCCAGTTGTCTTTCTAAGCAGTAAAATAATTCCTCAATATCTGAAACCTTACTATAGAATACTTCAGCATTGTCCCTATCCATTAAAAGGACTGTGTTCCGGCGAGCTCTCTCACCAACTAACTGGATTAGATCCCAAAGAGCACCAGATATTTGAGCATATGAACCAGAATAAGCGTCAATTCCAGTTACATTGGATTGGCTGATTATATGTTGTAGATCCCTTACTTGGATCATGCCAGCAAGCTTTTCCCCGTGTTCCATGATGATTTGCACAGATTGTCCTGATAGAAAGCAAAACTTTAAATTTGATGGGTTTATTTATTAGGAAATCCAAGTATAAAAAAGAAAAAGGAATGGAAGCTGTATTTACTGAGAATGGGAGCATTGAGAAGCATCTCAAAAAAATGTACAACTGAATTAAAAAGAGATAAGCCAGTGTGTTGTTTAAAACTTGCTACTGGATCAAGTAAAGCATATGGTCATATAACAAGGTTACAAAAAAACTTGTTTTGTGATCTACAAAAAGCACCCAACAGCAACAGAAGGAATATCATTAAGTGTCAAGATTAATTACACAGAAACAACTTAACCATAAGTTTCCAGATTAACATGCATAAAATTTTCCGAAAACTGCACATCACAAAAATTTAACTAACAGTTTATCAGATGGTCAAATTGATCATACTCTGTCTAGAACACAATTCTTCATGGCACTTGGATAAAGCAAGAAACTGGAGATACTGTTGATGCCTCTGTTGTTTCTCTACAAGCTGTGTGGACACAACAGACAAAGAGATTATCTCTGGACCCCTGGTTGTTGTCCAATGTTTAGCTAAGGTGTCAACAAGTGATTTGCTTGTCCTGGTAAACACATTAATTTCCCCTTCTCTTTCAAACGCCCTTGAATTTTTTAGTTTGTCAAGGACACCATCAACATGCCCAGACAAGAGAAAATCATGGAAAAGCTGACTTAATAACGCTTCTGATTCCTCATCTTGAGGGCTCCGATGTGCAATTCCAGTTAAGCCTGCCCTTTGCCTATCACCAACATCCCATGCTTCTGAACTAGCTCTTCTGGGAGCAGTGTTCCCAGCCAAAGACAAGTTTCTTCTCTCCTCTAGTACCGATCGATCATTTGAACTCCCTTTACGTGATAAGCTTCGCTCAGGTGGTTCAACCCCACCTAGTAAAATAGCACTCTCAGGAATAGCCCAAACTCCAGCTTTCTCTGTGAGGACAGCCCAAGCTCCATCTTCACTATCCTCCAAAGATGAGAGCACTGAAGCATCAAGAACTTTTCCAGCATCATAAGGAAGATCAAACTGATAGAGCCGAGTGGAGTTTCTCCAATAATGTGAGACAGTTGCAGTACCATCACCAGAGAGTATAATGGCAGAACCAGCTGGCTTTCCTCCTACCTTTAATCTCATGGAGAACAAAAATTCCTCATCTTCCACTCTTGCTTTAGGTATTATCACTTGGTTAGGAGCCTTTTTCTCCAATATTCTTTCACCTATTGGCTTAGTGATATCCACTCCAGATTTATATTGCATGGTCAGAAGCGAATACTCAGTGTAGCTTGAACTGGTGGCCCTGTCCTTGCAAAATATAGCAATAAGGATAGTTATTACCTTGCCATCACTATCAACTTGCAACTCAAGAGGCCAAATTCGCTTTTGGCCAGCCAGATCTTTCTGGATACCCAAATCACCATCAGTTCCAATTATCTGGTGAGACCAGAGCTTTGACACATCAAAATCATGAGAGAGTTTTATTTCAAAGCATTGAATCTCATGATCTGTTAGTAAAAGAAACTGTCTTTTGGGCTCGTCTGAAGAATGACAGTAAGAATGCCAAATCAATGACCTCGGATACCCCTTGCTTCCAACAAATGGGCTACTGTCACTGCTTTGAGAGGATATGTTCAACATGCCAACACAAATCTGGTTGCATTGAATCCCGGAAGGGCTGCAGAAAAACTGCCAAAGTTCACCACTAGAACTACTTGCAATAGCAATGCAGTCATAGTGGTTAGCAGGGATTGAAGCAGCAATCATAGAGTTAATAGAACTTGATCTAGCCAAACTGCTACCAAGTTTTCCCTGTTGCTGTTGGTTGCTAGAGATGGATTTTCCATCGCTAGGAAAGTAATACCCTTCTGACTCCTCAACAGAAACAAAACTAGTAAGGGGCTTGTTCTGGGTTTCACTATAGATATCTGGCCAGTACGCAAGAGCTCGAGTTTTTTTATTACACAATACAATCCCAACAGAATTGCCCTGTTGAATGAATTTTCCTGTTCTCCTCTTTGAGCTATCCCAATTGACAACACAGACTAACCAATTATTAGACCGAGAAATTCTTTTGCCTATATCTCCATTTTCTGATGTAATTGAAGGAAGATCAAGGACGACACATGTTCTTGAAGCGGCAGGAGATAAGTAATTCCAGATAAATAGTCTGCTTCCACAGATAATCCATGCCAGAGATGTTTCTTTGTCAATTCCACCAGAGATAGATGCATCACCTACCAGAGGAACAAAAACATTAAACCCTTCATACAACAAGAAGAAAAATGATTCTTAAGACAATGTAAAGTCTGGGATGAATTGACAGGACCAACCAGGAGCATGATTCTGTAATAACATAGCTTGTGCATCACGTAATACTTGAGGAAACTCCGCAATATATTTAGGCTCTCCTTTCTCACTTTTATTCACAGTGGGAACTCTGGATACATTAACAGCAGAATGGTGCGATAATCAGTTAGCGTATAAAAAAATTATTTTCCAATTCTTTCCCAGCTAACATGGAAAGAATCACAATTAAACACTCATCAAATTTCACACACTTCATTTGAAAAATATTTCAACACTGATAAGCAAACAAATACAGACACGGATACAATTTTACTTAATTTATTTCAAGATTCATTTTTAGGCATGGACCCCTTTGAACAACCCTATATAATTTCGTAGAAGTAACTATTACCACATGACCAACCAAAAGAACCTGTTTCTGATTATTGTCAAAACCTTCCCTTAAATTATAAAAATGTGACGAAAAGTCGGGGTTGGAAAATAGAAAAAAAAAATTGATAAGTAAGTTCTTCTATTTATCATAAGAACTTCTATTTTCCCATCCCACAAGCTCTCTACATTATTAAACGAACCTACTCTCTTTTCCCATCCCACAAGCTCTATACATTATTAAACGAAAACCTACTCTCTAACTTCATACTCAACCAAGTCAAGAAAATACACGAAAGATCATATATAGGCAGCAGCTACAAAACCACATCATCACAAGTTCCATTATTCCTGCCAGCAAAATAATAATGCCAAAAAACCAGTTTTCATTTACAAAAGTGAAAGTAAAACCTACAATGCATAAAATGCAAGCCTGTGCAATGCTAATAACTCGATCTGGTTTCCTACGAATTGCTTTTATGTCATCAGTTGCCCAATGAATCCACTATAAATATATACAGATATATTGAGATGTGTGAATAAGAACATTCACATACACAAGCAGAGGCAGCTCTGATTGATTTTATCCACTTAACAAAAACAACAAAAATTTCAAAAACCTGTCATACAAATATTACTCTTTGCTATACATATACATGGGTGTCCCACCCATGATATGGTACAATTAGTCGTATAGTACCTTGTGTCTCAGAGTTTGTACCTCCCTTTGTATATGTGAACATCGTAGAATTGCTGCCATTCAACAACAAATACAATTTTTGTCTGAACAAAAAATCACAAAAGATAATGCGTATATGTATAATTGTATTATGCCCCTGTTTGACACCCATTTTGGGTTAAAAAAAAATTTTGAAATAATAATTGATGGAAGATTGTGTGGTTAAAAAGTAAGAAAATTTTTTGGGTTTATGTGTAATATTATTTTATTGATAGAATGTGTGGTTGAAATGAAGAATGAGAAAAAAAAAAAAGGGTTTCAAACGGGGGCTATATAAATACATATTTGCCTCAAAGGTCGTATATTGCTATGTGTAAAGGGAAAACACTGCCAGGGGACACTTGCCATTCCTCAATAAAGCAGACGGCGAAAGCAATGCTTGAGTTCCGTGCGAAACTATTATGGGGCATAACAAAACAAGATCGAAAAGAATGCGAGGCATTCTAAGTAAGATGTCCAATTTCTCACCGGCCAGATTGAGGAGTCTTTCATATTTCTATAGTTATGTTTACTTTAGCTCGACCATAGTCCTTAAATCGTTCATACAAAAACAATTTCTGACTCTAGATCCGTATGGTGTGGCACTCATATTTTACCCTGTGTCTCCAAGGTTGTACCTCCCTCTAACATGTTACAAAACTACATGTATATGTGTATATATATATGTCTGATTCATCTATACAGTCAGGAAATTTTATACCGTGTCTTCAAAGTTATACCACTCTCTACCATCATAGTAGACACTATGCCATTACCATTTCAAATCTATCACTGTAAAATGAAACAACTAATAATTCGATCACACGTGCATATTGTCGGCATTCGACCAAAATTTTCAGTTGTTGTCTAAACCACAATTCACAAAATATAAAATATAATTTTTTTGAGTAAATTATATGCGTAAGACCTGGCAAGGACGGAGAGGCGAGAGGCCCAAGGGGCAGGGGTGCCAGTTGCGGGTCGATTTGTGAGCGGACTGTCGTGGAGTGGCCTTCGATTCTCTGCCACTGCCACCGGCGAATCATAATTTGTTACAGAGACATTTTTACGAGAACTGAATCCAGATTTTCTTGAAGCCGGAGAGAACATTTCTCGCTCTCGCTCTCGCTCTCGCTCTCGCTCTACCTGTGTGTGTGAGAGTGGGTTCAAGGGTTTAGGTAAATTCAAAAAAAAAAAAAGCGTAGTTCGCTTATTAAATATTAGGGGGAATTGGACTTTTAGTGCCCAACCTATAGTACTTGTTGCATTTTTGTCCCTATGTTACATTTTTTTGTTCTCAACCTATCAATTGTTTAGCAATATTGGTCCATTTATGATAGACACGGTTTGTATCATGATTTAAAAGTAAAAATCCATTTTGGAAAGACAACATTAACCTTAATTTTAGTAAAAAGGAGAGGACAAAAAACAAAAAAAACAAAAAAAAAAAAAAAAAGAAAAGGAAAATGAAATAAACTTAGTATTTTCTATCTTTCCCACCCAACCGTAACCATATTGTCAACCATACCCACCACAATCACATTGTCGGCCACCGCCACCATCCTATCCTAAACAAAATATACACAATCGCAACCCAAAGTTTTCGAAGAAGATAATGAGCTGTGATTCATTCATTGTCCCAATGGATTTCACAATCGAGGTTTTCAAGAAAGAAGATGATTCTTAATTTAGATTTGGATAGAAGAAATAATACTAATTTTACATTGTGCCTTGAAATCAACTAGTCGATTTTAATTTTTTATCCCTATTTTCCGTGGCACATAGTTTGTTGAGACTTCAATGCTCAATAATATAAAAAAAAAGATGCGATAATTATATTGGGTAGAACTCACCATTAAAAATCGACTTGTACGAAAGGTTGCCCAGTTGATTATAAACCCACAAAATAAGCCTTATACAATAAGGGTCTTCACAATTGAATTTGCCAAATCATCATAGAATCATGTTATATTGATGTTGATACTGCATTTGCTAGTCAAATTTAAAAGCAGTGTGCTTATGTGAAATGTACTATTCAAATATGTGCATGGTATAGTTGTCAATGGTATGAGAATAGAGTTGCTGCAAACAACTAAGTTTACGGAGGAAATGGGGTAGGACTGGTGTCTTTTTTCTTTTCACGTGTTTAGGGATGTTCATGAATCAAGTTCAGTTAGGTCTGGGCACAACTCTACAATCAAATCGACTTTTTTGGTTGGGATTTAAGGATGGTCAAAGAATCAGGTTTAGTTAGGTTTGGACACAACCCTACTATCAAATTGACTTTCATCCAAACCTGAAATTGACCTGACATCAACCCAAACAAATCTAAGTCGATTAGTTTAGTTGATTTAAAAAAAAAAAAAAAAAA
>CAIGRB010012706.1:77986-99764 GCA_903798255.1 Fraxinus quadrangulata
TTTTTTTGCATTTCTTCACCAACATTTCATAGATTAGTAGAGTTTGTTGACCCCGTAATTTGTAATGGTCACGTGGGCAACAAATATCGAGCTTACTCGCGTTCACACAAGCAAATTTCAACACGTTTTTACCAAAGATCCGGACGGAGAAGGTTAGTGTTTATGGACATGAGAGATACTCTATGACACGAGACAAATTTTCGATCACTAACAATATGATCATATATGATTGCATATAAACAAACAATCATAAACAACTCCACCAAAGTTGAAGTAATTTAAACTCAAACAAATAAATATGAAATAAGTAAGAGAGAAGATTGAGTGTGATTTTAAGTGTAAAGAGTTGTATTTTTTCACAAATGTTACAACAGTTGCTTATTTATAGAGTTCTGGCCGACGTGGTAGTTGTTGGATCAGAACTACGTGACATCATCTCCCAGACCAAAATCTCACAGCACTCCGTCTGCTATGCATTTAATATATCGACCCCATACATTAGGTTGACAATCCTGACATTCATCATTACAAACATTACATCAATTATTCATAAAGATTGCCCGCATATCCTATAAAAGACAGCAAGGGCTTCAACCAAATGGAGTTTCGTATTAGACGTCTTTAAGTGTGAAGTGCTACGAGATAGAGAGCTTCAGCCCCTTCTTTGGCTTCCTATGTAGTGTTTCGACTTCAGAACTTTAGCCACTTATATAGTGCTTTGGATGAGAAGGGCATCAGCTTCTTCTTTGAGGACTTCGACCAGGGAGAGCTTCAAAACATTATCTTTTCTTTGACTTCTTTATTTTGACCAATTGAGTCTTCGTTGACTTGGCCGGATTTGACTTACTTCTCCACGTAGACTATGACATTGTCTTTTGACTGGAGCCTCGACGACGAGGTATAACCAATCTCCCAAGTCTAGGCATCATTATTCATGCAATATATGGACTTTTGTTATAAAAATTTTGTTTCGTTGGGGTGATTTTTACCACACTACAATAGTCCCCCAAGAATAAATATGAATATTTATATTATAATTAGAATTTAAGGTCATGTTTGTTTCGAATTAAAATCAGATTTTAATTTAAGTCAAAGTCAAACAATCAATATTAACCACATCTTTCATTAGTCTCACAGCTTTTCAACCATACATTTCAAAAACTTCTATCACAATGTACTAAAAATCTAATTTTAATCCCTACCAAACACCCGCTAAATGTAGTTTTCTTGCATGTATTTCTTGTCGAGGTTGTTGTCCGAAGTCGTATACTTTGAAACTTTTGATTTTATAGAAGAAGCTGGAGAGCATCAGTTGGGCAATTTTCATCCGAGGTTGTTCGCTTCATAGTGGCTTTATGCATATAAAGCCTTACCGAAGTTGTTGTGGTCAAGGCTAAAGTGATTTGCCTCAGTTACTTGCTGAGGCTGCAACTCATTAATTCTGAAGAGGCATGGTTTTTTAAATGTTGAGAACACAAGGCGCCCTTAACTATTGCGTGCAAATGATTAGCAGTCTTGTATGTTTTCGAGAAAGAACGGCTGCAACGTTTCAACTTTCTATATAGCAACTGTCGCGATATTTAATGTGCAATGATGACAGCTGTAGGTGTGTTTTATAGGAGGCAGACACATTGGCGCGCGTGACTTAGACGCTTTGATCTAAATCGTCGAATAAAAAGATGCGGATGCTATGGATGGCTCGAACTGACCTTTAAATGAACAGTTGGATGCTTAAGATTCAGATCTAACTACTGGAGTTGATGACCTACGCCTATAAAAGGCCAATCTTTTACCCCTTTCATTATTTACTTTGCTAAAAAATGATTTTCTACACTCCTTCACTTGTATTAAAAAAATTCTTGAGACCTTTTCTCCGGCCAGTGATCTTCCTTATTCATTCCTTAAATTTGTGAGTATTCCTTCATCTTCGCTTCTTCATTTCTTGGTTAGTGGCGTAGTTCGTAGAAGTGTCAACCCCAACTTCCCTCTCTTGAGGGGCTTCTTCCCAAGCATATTGTTGGTGGCCCATTTAGCTTTGAACTTCCTCTTCATGATAGTAATTTCCCTGTGGGATTAGGGAAGGGTCAAGGAGGTGAGCATTCTCTTGAGCTACATACGGGGGCATTGGGTGTCTTCCCTTGTTTTGCATGTTTCTTGGTAGCTCTTGCATGGCAATGTTTAGTTGGGTGATATTTGTCATGTTGGCGACCATAGTGGCCACTTCCGTGATGGGTAGGTAGCTATCCTGGATCAGTCTGTAGATTTGCCTCGCCAATACTGATGATGAGGTCGGATGCCGGTTGTTGGAACGACATGCAAGGGTTCCCCTTCTTGAGGGTGTTCCCTAGCTCTTCGAGGTACTAATTCTTCATTGTCGAAGCTCATGACAACGTTTCTTTTTCTCCAGAAATAACTTGGCTTTTTCTGAACAAATAATATTCCTTTTTCAAGGAATATACTGAATTTCAACAAGCTATTTTCCTTAGACTTTTTCAAGGCAAGAGAATCACCCCGCAATTTATCTTCCTATGACTTTTTCCATAGGTTTTTCGTGGTTGAATGTGTGGTTTCTCACATACTACGCCAATTTGTTGACCCCATTTTTTGTAATGGTCATGTGGGAAACAAATGACGTGCCCACTCGTGTCCACGCAAGCAAATTGCAACACGTTTTGACCAGAGATCCGGAGAGAGAAGGTTGATGTTCATGAATTTGGAGATACTCTATGACACGAGACAAAAAATTTCAAGCACTGGCAATATGATCAAAGATGATTGTATATAAACAACTCCACCGAAGTAGAAGTAATCTTAACTCAAACAAATAAATATGAAATGATCAAGGGAGAAGATTGAGTGTGGTTTCAAGTGTAATGAGTTACATTTTTTTCATAAATGTTACAATAGTTGTTTATTTATAGAGTTCTGACCGACGTGGTAGCCGTTGGATTAGAACTGTGGTAGCCGTTGGATTAGAACTGTGTGGCCTTATCTCTCAGATCGAAGCTTTACGTCACTCCGTCTGCTATGCATTTAATACATTGACAATGAGATCAGCCACCCTATACATTAGGCTGACAATCCTGACATTGATTATTACAAATGTTATATCAATCACTCCTAAAGATTGCTCGCAGATCCTATAAAAGACAACAAGCGCTTCAGCCAAATGGAGTTTCGTATTGGACGTTTGTAAGTGTGAAGTGCTGCGAGACAAAGAGCTTTAGCCCCTTCTTCAACTTCCTATATAGTTCTTCGACTTCAGAGTTTTAGCCACTTATATAGTGCTTCGGATGAGAAAGGCACCGGCTTCTTCTATGAGGACATCGGCCATGGGGGAGCTTCGGAACATCAGCTTTTCTTGGACTTCTTTATTTTAATCAACTGATCTTTCTTTGACTTGGCCAGATTTGACTTACATTTTCACATAGACTGTGACATGGTCTTTTGACTAGAGCCTTGGTGGCGAGGCGTAACAGAGTTCATCCTTAAAGACAATTTCCTCTAAAAAAATTCATTGAAGTGGTGAAAAGGAGCAATCTTGTCCACAACTTATAAACAAGAAAAAAACACAAATGAGCATAAAAATAAATCATGGATATGTATGTTAAGAAAAACGATTGGGAACAAAAGTGCAAAGGACTACAAAGGTTGTAGACAATAGACAAAATTTTATCAATTTTAATTTAAGTACTTCCATTTGTACATGGACATATGGTATATTTTATTGAAAATGTTTATTAAAATTAGTCAATTTCACCATAATAGGGCTTGATTGCGTTATTGTTATATATTTTAGGATAATTACCATTAGATATGCTTCTTCTTCTTCTTCTTCTTCTTTTTTTTTTTTCTGTCGCTCTTTTTAAAAAGTGATAAAGGATTTTACGTCTCTTCTTAAAGGAGCTTCAAATCCAAATCATTTGTATGGAAATATTTTATTCTTACCACTTTATCTAAGTATTGACATTATCATCAGATGTACTTATGTTTTTTTTTGTTGAAATTATTACGTCCGAATTACTTTGAAAAATAAAATTTTGCCCGAGTATTTTTTAGTTCAATTCAATTCCATCTGAGAAAAACATTGTCAATAATTTGGTTCAATTGACAAGTTGGTATAGTACAGTATTCACTTTGGAATAAGCATTGTATTTTGGGAGACAGACTTCTAATAATCATGTTAGCACACGTGTAGGTGCAAAATTTTTCTTAAGGAGATTTTCCACATCATACCTTGCTTCATCTCTATTTATACTTTTCTTTCTTCTGATTCTAAAGTCATTAGTATTGACAACACAACTTTGTTCAACGAATCTGCAAAACATATCATGTCCTTTTGACATTAAGATGAAGATGGTAGTTGAAATGAACTAACTCCTCAACATTTTGAGTTTGTTAAATTATAAGTAAAAGAGTTAATTGATGTTAAGAAAACAATTTCTATCAATACAAAAAAGAGAAAATGCTTTGGAGTTTTTTGATATTGAGAATAACATTAAGATACAATGGTTATTATCTTGGATATGCTTTTCAATTTGGCAGCTTTTATCGTCTAGTTTGTGTATAAAGGCTTTGCAACCCTGGTGAAAGCTAGAAATGTCACCATATAGATGATGGTAAGTGGTGACAACGAGAAGGCCTTTGAGATAGTATCGAATTTTCGATCAATCCCGGTGCTTGGTACTTATGGATGAAGGCACGGTCACTTTCAATCCTGGATTTCATGTGGAGAATGAGCCTTATAAAGATCATATTTATTCTTATTCGAATCCAAAATATTGGCAGTGCTCCTTCCACTAAAGTAATTGGATGGATTGGTTGAGGATAACTGAAGGAAGAATAGAATCACACCATAATCAAAAAGGTACAATGGTCTGAACGAGAAGAAAAAAATAAATCATTTAAGGTTTGCTTATTTACTTGATGAATATGTCCAAGCAAGTTCAGCTATTCGCATTTGTATGTCTACTTATCTGAAACAATTTGGGAGAGTTGCGCATTTTTGGGTGTAAATATTGTTTTTTACAATACTTCGTTCAATCTAGCATCCAGAACATATGCTGGAGAATTTAAGCAAGTTTTCAACATTGTGGGATATGCCATATTAGTCAAAGCAGTGTTTCCTCAAAATCAACATGTGACCAAAGTAGATTACGATGAAATTGGGCATTCTATTTTTCACCCAAAATGTTATTGGTAACTATTATTTCAAAAATCTTTAATTCTCACGCTCATTTTTAATCATACAAATACACAATAAAGTATTTACATGTAAATCCAAAAAGTTTTCTTACTTTTTAACCACACATTCTCCAAAAACTCACTATTCAAAATTCTATTTTCTCAAAATAATGGTCATTAAACAAGGTCTAAGGAACATCAAACTATTGATAATTGTTAGTTAGGGATTTTGATTATGAAGTTTGTTCTGGTTAATAGTGAACGCGCTCTCTGTAGCCCGTCATTGATATTTCCTCAAGAAATTCAGGATTTATTAACTATTTCTTGTGTCCCTTTATTTTACATGTATTGTTGATCTCAAATTCTACACGGGTGACGTGGTCAACAGATTTTGACTTCATTAATACCCATGTAGCCTTTTATATGCACACTTGGACAAACCATCAGCAACACATGGCCTTCTCCGGTGGTAGGGAGGCTGTCTCGTGCACTCGATGATCAAGTCAGTCACTTGTATGAGTATATTTGGGTGGGGGACTTGCTTAAGACATGAGCTACCAAGGTGTTCGAATATCGAAGGTTAGAGTAGAACCGATTTAGTGTGTAAAATTAGAGATGTTACTTTAAGTGTGTAAAATATTATTATCTTCAAATGATATTAAGTATAAGCTTTTATAGTAGAAAAAGAAAAATGATAATCGTTGGATGAAGAGACATGGGGCCTTATCGAAACTGTTGAAGCGCCTCATCATAAGCGTCATTCCATCGATCCTGCGTTCTGGGACATTTAATGTTTTCGACAAGTAACTACCCTACAACCTCGGCCGACATGTAAGGAATAGACGAAAAGTTAACCTGGTAGAGTGGCTGCTATAGAAATGTCACATCAATCAATCATAGAAGATCTTGTATGAAAGATCTTATAGAGAATGTGCCTCATATTTGTAGAGGCCATTCACCTCGGATTGGGGCTGTAAAGCATCATATCACCTCAAAAGTCCATGAGGGTTTAGCCTCTGCATGGGGGTTGAACAAAAATGCATCACTTTGACTATTGAAAGGCCTCGGATTGGCTAGCTAAGAAAGTGACTTAGAGTATGAGCTTGGGCTCGCCTATTAAGTAGTTGTCAAGTGGCCATGCTTGTAGCCTCATTGGATGAGGTATAACAATTATATAAATATTTATATAATGCATGTGTTTTTTAGGTCAATGTGTGTTATCCATGTTGTGTGATTTATTGTTCGAGAAGTAATGCTTTAGCATTGAGTACTTTATGTTGGTTGAAACTATGTAGCTGAGATAACCATTGGGTTGTGAATAGATACATAGCACATAGTTCACCAAATTGAAACTATATAATGGATGGACTTACTCTGTTGTTGATGTGTGGGGGCCTTTCATGGCAGCATGTGCGAACATAAGTGGCATAGAGTCATGGCCTTTACGTGAGGGCGAGGCTTTGAGATTTAGGCAACTTTTTCTAAAGTTGAAGTGTTGATGAGACGAAGCCATACGTGAGGGCGAGGCTCTGAATAATAAGGTCTACCTTGTAGGTTTCAAAGTGGGTTCCATTTGGGATGCTTCACATATCTCGCAAAAAAGACTTTCTTGCATAGTGGATGGTACATCCATGCATAGTATAATGTAGTCTGCCTTATAGATTTCAAGGTGCTCCCATTGGAATGTTTTCACACTCGCTTGCTATGATGACAAAGACTTCCTTGATTGATGGATGGTTCATCCATGTCGAAAACTTCCTGCATGGTGGATAATGCATTCATGCAAGGAATAATGTGAGATGCCTCGTAGGTTTCAAAGTGTTTTTCTTTTGGAATGCTTCACTCATCTCCTATCGTGGGGACATGAATGAAGAATTGTATTACAATATATGCAAATGAGCAGATTCATTGACAAGGATGAGGCATTGCATGGCGAAAGCACTAATGCATGGACAAGGATGAGATCTTGCATGGAGGAGGCGCTGATGTATAGGTGAGGTCCCATTGTGGGTATAAGGTACCTTACATGATGAATGCGTTGATGTATAGGTTAGGATGAGGGCTTGTATGGCGAAACCATTGATACATAGGTAAGGATGAGGCCTAGGAAGGTAGAGACGCTGATTCATAGGCAAGGTCCCATTGTGGATATTAGGACTTGCCTGAAGAAGGTACTGATGTATAAGTTGGGATGAGGCCTTGCATAGCGAAAGCGCTGATGCATGACAATGATGAGATCAGAGGCGGTGATGCATAGGCTAGAATGAGAACTTGTATGGTCGAGGCGCTGGTGCATAGGCTAGGATGAGGCCGTGTATAGCGGAAGCGTTGATGTATAAGCAAGGATGAAGCCTTGAATGCTAGAGGCGTTGATGCATAGGCAAAGATGAGGAGTTGCATGGCAGATGAACTGTTGTATAGGCTAGGATGAGACCTTACATGGTAGAGGCACTAATACTTAAACGAGGTCCTATTGTGAGGATAAGGCCTTGCATGGTGAAAGTGCTGATGTTTAAGTAAAGATGGGGCCTTGCATGGTAGAGGCCCCAGTGCATAAGTTAGAATGAGGCCTTACATAGCAGAAGCTTTGATGCATAGGCAAGGATGAGGCCTTGAATGACAGAGGCGTTGATGCATGTGTAAAGATGAGGCGTTGTATGGTAGCTGCATAGGCTAGGACAAGGCTATGCATAGTAGAGGTGTTGATGCATAGGCGAGGTCCCATTATGGGGATGAGGCCTTGTATAGTAGAGGCGTTGATGAATAGGTTAGGTACAATTGCGGGGATAAAGCCATGCATGGTGGAAGTGTTAATGCATAGGCAAGGATCATGTCTTGTATAGCAGAGGCATTGATGCATAGGTTAGGACGAGGCCTTCCTTGCAGTGCTGTTGATGCATAGGCAAAGATGAGGCCTCTACACTTTAAAAAGTCATAATTGCAAAGTTGGAGTCCCGTGTTCAAGGGATGAAGCCTCTGAAAACATTTATGTAGAGGCGAAATGAGGCCTCCTAATTCACAAATATGACTCTTTCTTTAGGAATGCTCTCTTCTATTGGGGTTATTCCATTCATGATCTCTTCTTTAAAGACCTCTCCTTCTTGAGGGGTTGTTGCGGTCATGACCTCTTATCCAGAGGTTTTCCCTTTTTTTAGGGACTTCGACCATCTCGACGTCTTTCCTTTATTTAGGGGTCTCCCATTCTTCTTCAAGGGTGTCAACCATTTCCATATTAGTTGTCACCATGTTTTCCTCACATAGTATATAGGCAATTAGTGGTTGTCTCTCTCTCTTATGAAGACCAAGTTGATGGTATCTTTAGATATGACCAAAATACATTAGTAGTGACTTGTTCGCTAAAATTATATACCACAATTGCACAGATCGCGTTCAAGTAATAAAGTGGACTTTTTGAGTTCGGATTATCCATTCCTGGAAGAATGTTTACTTTTAATTACACAACTTTAGTCAATTTAATTTTAACAATAAAAACAAACACAAAATAAAATTTGATTTTGGAAAATAAGAAAAATTAAATAAAATCTACAAAATAAGAAAATATAAACACTCGAAAATTTTGGAGAAAAAAAGTGGTTGTGATTAATAGTTTCGCTTGACCGTCACCTAATTAATTTCTTCACAAGCCAATTAATAAATTACCTATTTACTATGTTAGATCCGATTTTTCAAATTTAGTTAATTACCTCTTTCGAGCGAAATTAACCATAATTGATTAGTTAACCTACTATATATATTGGTCAATTAAAACCAAACAACCGTATTAATTTTTTTGTGAAAATAGTTCAATTGGTCACCACAGGTTAGGGGTATATATCTATCCTCTACATAAACTTAGAGTATTTACTATTTGATTTAAAATGTACAATCTTCTTTTGAACGATATAGAAATAATTAAACTCAATCGTTTAATGACTAAATAAATTAAAGGCATTCAACAAAATAATAAATATACATGAAAATAAGCATTTTAACATTAAAGAGCAAATATTAGAATTAATTAAAGTTAGGTTAAGTTATTACTATAAATTCCAACACAAATAACTAGCCAATTTTATACAAATGATAAAATGGAGACTATTTATAACAATATATTACAAATATGGAAAATAATTGAGAAAATACAAAGTTATAGATAAAATCCTTTTTTAAAACTTGGCCTTATCTTTCACAAATATTTTTCTAAATCTTTGAATTTATTCTCCTTGTGCTCTTGATTTGTATCCTCAAAATACCAAGAAATTGAAAAGAAAAAGCAAAGAAAATGAAAGAAGAAAGGAAAAAAAAAAATGTGAAAAAGAAAAGAAGCAGCAGCAAGAAAGAAAGAAAAACCAAACTCAGTAAGGCTGCTAGGTTTCAATTTAAAATCCCTATTTAGAAATTGCAACTTTGGTCCCTAGAGTTTCGGACAAATAAAAAAAAGGTTCCCAAATACATAGCGCCACTTTTTTTTTTTTTTTTTAACTTTTTGCACACAAGTCCTCTAGTAATTTGCAATTAAGGTCCCTCAACTTTAAACTTTTCAAGGTCCTTTAACTTTTTGGACTTGTTCATTTTGGTCCCCAAGTTCACAATTTTACACAATTTTGGTCATTTTCTCATCATTTTTGCATTGTTCTATTTCTTTAGGTGATTTTTACCTACAAAAGCAATAATTAGATAATTGTGAATAGAAATTCGCTCTTTTGTATCAATCATAAACATATTTAGATATTAAATAAGTGTGCAAAAACACACTTATCATGACTCATCATCTTCATCAAGCTCATAAGACCTGAATGACACATTCTCAACATCCTCATAAGCTTGGTAGCGAGGTAGTTGGAAGTGCTCAGATACCGAGGGTTAGTGTAGAACCGATTTAGAGGGTAAAATAAGAGAGCAATGTTAATTTAAGTATGTAAATTTGCATTACCTTCTATTGACACTAAATGTGAGTTTTAATAGTGGGAGGGGAGAAATGAATACCGTTAGATGAAGAGACACATGACATCATTTGAACAGTTACGCGTCTTGTCATAGGCATCCATTAGTACTAGGCTCAGGGGTATTTAATGTTTCTAAAAATTAGTCACCCAATGACCTAGGCTTGGCATATGAGTACACTAACAAGTTTGACCTAGTAGAGTGATTGTTACAGAGATGCCACATCAATTAATCATAAAATATCTTTTATGGAAAGTCTTATAGGTGATATGCCTCATATGCCTAGAAGCTATTTACCTTAAATTGGGGCTACAACACATTATATCACCTCACTTGTTCGATGAGGGTTCGCCCTTAGCACGAGGGTTATGTAGAATACATTACTTCGACTAATGAAAAGCCTCGAATTGGCCATGTAAGAAAGTGACATGGATTATAGGCTTGAGTTCACTCATTATGTGACTACCACGTGGTCATGCTTATAGCCCCGTTGAATGAGACGTAACGTGTATTATAATAGGTTTCTCGTGCTAGAAATTATAATGTAGGGTCATGTAACATTAATTTTTCCTCAGTAACTTGGGAAGGCACGAAGGATCTACTTCTCTTTCTTCGCAAAAAGAATGGATCAAGGTGAGAATCATATTAGGAGATGCTAGGCTTTGTATTGAAAAAGCAAGTCCCTCCTACTATGGTCTCGACATACCTCTTTTGGTTGCTTTATAGTGTTGAGGTGGTTAGATAGTTTTTCTTAATGTTTGTACTTGAAAATGCATAGATAATTTTCTCAAATGACGATGCCAATGATATGCCAAATAGCTAAGGTAGAGAACAGGAATATCTGGTGGTCTCCATTGATTCTTGGAACCAAAACTTTCAATGGGTTGCTCCTTTTGCTGTCAAAGACTGAATGGTGTTACAACTATATTTGGATTTTCTACCAAATCTCTGAAATATCATCATGCACACCAAAGACGTCACAAAATTCGCCCCATTCCAAAACAAAACATAATTTGAATGTGGCAAAAGTTATCCATACCCATCTCTCGCAACATGATATTGGTTGTGTTCTTTTCATCACGAAATAGAGACATCAAAAAGGTCAGTCTGTCAAACCTCAAAAAAAAACAAAGATCCACAATTCTCATTTGAAGCAAACTATCTGCAGGTCGACTAGTAAACAGCAATCAACTGCTAATACTTATGAATAACTAATAACCTCCTCCTTGATGCCAATCCTCCAATCTAATATTTCTTCCCAGAATTAGATACATATCAAGTTTGAAGCAAATTTCTCATATAAAGCACAGAAACAACACGGGAACCAAAAAAAAAAAAAACACAGAATTGTCAAATCATGTATAAATATCATGATGATTGTCGAGTACAACATTCCAGTTGACTGTGTATCTTGGAAAATAGAGCAAACTAGTTCCATAACATATTCCAGGCTCAGTGAAGAACATACAGAGCACAAGTGTCAAATCCTTCCATTCTAGCTTTTACATAAATATGAAAATTACAGAAAAAATTAGCCCCTCAAGTCCAGGTGACCCTCTTAGGAAGAAACCAGGAGGAAAAAGTGAGGAGAAAATACGGAATCCTACAACCCACATTAATTTTGTATTACAGGTTAGACATCTTTGGAACCAACCCTGAACTTGGCTATAAAAAAGCCTATTGTATCAAGTGGAGATGAAGGATCAAATCTCTGAACAAGATCTTCCTCACCATGTCTTAACCATTCCCTGAAGAATTAATCAGGAAAATACTTACCGGCATTATTAAGCAAAATGATGGAAGAGAACAAAATGCTAAAAATACAGCAGCACAAAATTGTAGCGTAGAACCTTTCCAAAAGAAAAAGGAAAAAATGGAAATGCATAAAAGGCGATGCTTGAAAATAAAAATGTGAAGGGATGAATCCCACATCGTTTATAAATTAAATATATAACTAACATATAAGAGTTTGAATTAATCCTCTTCACAAGGTTAACCTTTTAAGGTGGAACCCCAAGTCATAATATAGTAGATTCGAGTCTTGCTGTCATCCATTTGAACTTCTCAAATATCAGGCTTTTGAAAAAAATGAACCCATCTTACATGCATGGGAGCATGTTGGAGACAACATAAATGATATACATTTCACCCTCTCTAACAGCTAAGCATTTAGATCAAGTGGTCGAACATAAAAAATATTGCAGCACCAAGCTTCTTTACTCACTATAAATTTGTGTTAGCTTTGCATTTTTTATGGTTTTTGATTACATATTAGGGATTGCAACGTAATCCAAAACATCTTTCTTATGAGTAAGCCTTCAAGTGGATTAGAAGCCCCATCATGTTCATTCATGTGAAACTTCCTTTTCTTGAAGACATTTTGACCAACCACCCAAAACATAACACACTGACACTGGAAAATAAAAACCAATGGGTTGTCCTGGAATAGCAACAATCTTGATTAGCTGTTCCCTTGACTGGATTGACTTTTTCGTGAGCATCATTTGACATAAAAGAGAATGCATCTTAATTTTAAAGATTTGATTTGCTTTGATTTCTAGTTCCATGAAAGAACTTACTCTTTATATTCATCAGAAAATTGATGACAACCAACAAGTCCAGGTCCTCCTACTCTTGGAAACTGCAGTGAATTACAGAACAAACATCATAAAAATGACGAATTATAGAAGTTGAATCTACAGCAAGCATCTCCTGCTGGATAGGAGTGGCAGCCAATGGTTGTGGACAACGGGGAAAAGCCCTTAAAAATCATATTACTTTATTTTTATTAGAAGATCTATGATTTGCAGAATGGAATATAAAACACATAAATTTTGGAAAATCAATCTGCTGACATCCAAAATTAGGAAAGAACCATACATTAAGCTTTGATAAAGTAATTTGACTTCAGGATTACTTCATGTATTTTTTCTCCTTTTTCTTATATTTGTAGATAAGTGAGGTCCAGTAATAGTTGGTGTCAAACGGGCCAGGTCTGGGCCATTCAACTATAGTTCCAGTCCGGCTTGGACACAGGTCAGGGCTGGCCCGTGTACTGTGCTAGGCTGGTCCAGTTAGTAAGCTCACTTTCCTATTATATCCAATCATAAATATTATTCAGGGACCAACTGGTTGATATAACCTCAAACACACAAGTTACACTAATTCACTCACTGAGGGTGGAGTCACAGAAAGAATGAAATGCAGCCAACTTGGCGATCTATGTGTTGCCAGCAATTTTTCTAATTGTCAAACAAATCACAAGAACAGCTGGTGGGGTCCAACAAATGCTTGCAAAGAATTATTCCAAAAACTAAATCAATTATTCATGATCTATGTAGGGCTCTAAACTTCAGTCTAACCTGTGATGCCAGTGAGAGGAACTTATACGTGTCCAATGCATATCGAACCAATGCCTCATTTTCACCAGGGTTTATTGTGCATCTGCAGTAATGAAAATGTTGATTGTCATCCTTTTGAACATTTGAAGTAGGATAGGAATAAACAACAGATGATGTTCTAGGCATTGTTCAAACGACATTACATGAAAGCATTCAGATTATAGAAATTGAAGAATAGAACATATGAAGATACTATCAATTTGTATCCTTAGAACCACAAACCTTACAGAAATTCAACTGGCTTCTGTAGTGCATGTTGATCAATGATTGGCCATCACATATACAAGAGATATTTACAGCTTGAGGGGTTAGGTTTATGAAATTGTACCACAGACTACAATGGTGCATAAGGTTATGATAGAATGAAGCCAATTCTTTAATAGATCTCTAGCAAGCCTTTTTTCGGGAGTTTATTAATCAGTTAACTGTGTTATCAGACATGGATGAGTTTTCAAATCCCAACATTAGTCCCGTTATTCAAATGAATGACATTAACACAGAGTGTATTCTTAATCTAGATATCATCTATCCTTGTATTCAATATGATTTTACACCCAATATTTCATTTGCAAACACAGATTTGGTTTTGGAAAAGGATTAAATTAAAAATAACGCTATCTAGCACCAATCTAGGTGACTACACTTTATAGATATACTGACACCAGTGGTGATGAATACTATTAATCTTAAATTAATGTATCTGAAATTCATGGATCTAAAATTTTTATCAGTTGTGTGACAAAAGATTGAGGACAAAATCAATAAAAGAAAAAATATTAAGGCGTTTCAAATAACATATACAAAATTCCTACCATAGGTAACGGATGACTACAGAGGATCTCATGCAAGTAGAAAACAAATTTCACCGAGGATTAGATGACATCACATCCAAACAATTATGTTGTCGTCTATCCTTTCTATTTTCGAAAGTAACAAGATTTTAGCTGAATGCCTCAATTTGTGAGGATACCTTTCATTAAATAGAAATTACAACCTAAATCACAGCTAGATTCTATCAATTACAATTAGGGCTTTAGACTATCTATTAGTAAGCATAACTACACCATATATTAAAAGGTATACATATGTACGCTAATTATGGAAATAGTTAATGTCTTCCGTTGATATCCCCTCAAATTAACGTTGGTCCATAAAAAAGCATCAATTTGCCAACAAGAAACTGATGTCGGAGTCGAGAGAGAGCTTCAGTAAGAACATCAACCGTCTTATCAACTGTAAAAATATGAGGGAGAGTAATGGCACGACCATCATAGGCCTCACAAATGCAATGACAATTATCTCAAAATGTTTGGTGCGCACATCAAAAACAGGATTAGTGATAAGTGTAAATCACCCATCGAACTAATACCTTTAAAACATAGTTTTGGACTTGTTCTTGAGCACGTTTGAGCATTTTGATGTGTTTGTTCATGCTGTTTTGTAGTTTAGGTAATTTGGAGCTTGGGATAGAGCCACGTGTTGATCATAGAAGTGGGCTTGAAGAGGAGGTGAAAGAAGAAGAAAACTGAAGTGGAAAATGGGCAAAAATGGAAGCAAATAAATGAAGGAATTAACAGGTGCCACAACGCCGCAAGTGGGCAAGGACTAAGAATCAGCAAGCTGGGCGTTGCAGCACCCAATCAGGATAAAAGCAGCAAAATTCGCCGCTCACTGAGAAAGAGAACAAATTTTTTGTAAATTTTTCAGCTCGATCTAACTCCAATCCATCTTGATACTTTGAGACTATTAATACAAACTTGAAGATCTAGTTTACGGAGGAGAAGACGGCTTAGGAGGCAAGAAAGAAGTGGAATCATTAAGAGCAAAAAACGACAACAATTTGGAGAAGAATTCAAGCGGCAAAACAGTTTTTCTTATTCCTTTCTTCTCCATGTTCTTTATTTCAGATTTTAATATGTAGTTTTTTGTATTCATGAACTAAATTTATTATCTAAGGTTTGATGTAACTAAACTTGAGACATGTTTGGATTCTAATATAGTTATTTCGTTTAATTTTTCCGTTAATTTATTTGTGTTGATTCTTGCACAATGCTTTCAATTACCTAATCAATAATTGACTGATTTGATGACTTAAATTTCGGTACTCGAGAGAGGGAGATTTAGGCGTGATCTAATAATAACATAACTTAGATTTTGTAAGTTTCGAGAGAGTATAAAATCTTTGAGGCTTGTACCATTTAAGAACCCTGCGCATGATAATTTCTATAGTTTTAATTCGGAACAGAGATATTGGAATTAAAATATAGAAATAGGTTCTATTCAGCACTCAAGAGAGGGAATAGAATTAACCTAAAGTTCTCGCCTATACATTCAGGAAAAATTGGTTGAGGTAACTATAGAAGTTGAAAAACATTGTTGATAGTGAGGTAAAATCAATCCCTAGGCCTTCTCACATTGATAACTATATTATAATTTGCCTTATTTTACTTGAATTATTACACATCCACGTTATTTTAGTATAAAAATATTGACTTTAGATTTAATTTTTTTAGATTAAAAGCTAAAATAATTATAGTACTTAGTAGGAATTAAATACAATCCCTGTGAGTTCGAAACTTTAACTCCATTATTATATTACAAAACTTGATACCGTACGCTTGCAGCATAAATCACGTTATAGAAAATTCGTGACAATTAGCAACAATCTAAATGACACTAGTATTATCCGCATGGAATGGAGTGGGTTCAAGTTAAAGAAATCTAAGCTCAGTCAATAGTCCTGAAGCCAAAAAATCTCAGTACAAGCGGATGACATGGTACGAAACTCAGACTCATTGGATAATTTATACACACGATCTTGTTTTATACTTTTTTAAGAAACAAAGGTGTTACCAAGAAGCATACACCAACCAATAATAGAAAGCTGTGCATAGGAACAATCGGCCCAATCGGCATCGCTATAGGCCTAGCAATATGTCTGAATTCCTTGCAACTGTAGCACTGCATCTGTCCCCTTCCTTGATTCTATCCTTGAGCAGCATACGCAATATTGACCACCTCGGAGGTTTCCTAGACAACACCCATACCAGCTTGTGTATCCAATCTTTGTTTCTCACGCAACAACTCACCAAGAGACACATCTAAAGAATGAACTAGATCCCTATTCAATAATCCAGTCCGAGCAACTTCAAATTCCAGTTTCATCGAAACTGATCAAGCCTACTGACATCATGAACCTCTTGAAGGGTGATCAGAGCCTCCAGGGGTACCTTAACATGAATAATACAAGAATACTAGCTCCACAAGTTAAGAAACCCAGAATAATAATCTTGAATATTCAGGTTACCTCGAAATCTCCTTGCATTATTATCTTGATTCTAGACTTGCCTCAAATAATTATAAATCTCCTTATCTATGTTAAAAGATCACGAGTTATTCACCATGTGAGGTTCAATTGATCCCGAAATCCAAAAATAATACAAGCATCTTTTGTCTCCCATTAACTTAGCTCTTTAGCTTCCTTAGGAGCCAAAGAGGTTCCATCATTATGACCTTAAACCTCTTAGACTTTAAAGAACATTTGGAATTGAAAAGCCCACGCTGCATAATTCTTACCGGTGAACTTATCATAAAAGGCCCCGGTAGACATACTAACAAATGAAAATAAGCCCATAAAAAATTCGAAAAATTATAGCTGTGAGAAAGAAAGCCCACCAATAAAACGAGCCCACAATAATTGTACCAAAACAACTATTCTAGAGAGCCCACAAACCAAATCAACCAAATAGACCTAACTAAAAGCATCCCAAATAAAAAGAACAGCAATGCCGATTAATCACGAAACCGATCACCAACGGGAAGGATTACCAACGGAGAAGGCAACCACCAACAGAAAAGGAAAATACCCACAAATATGATAAAGGAAGACGAAATTCCGACAACCAAACCCAACCAGTGAAGATGGAACCAGACACCGCAATCAAAGAACCACCAAGTATCGCGACCTAAACTCCCAAAGGCGACGTTAAAACTAGAGAAATCGAAGAACTCGGTCTATTATGCTCGGAATTGAGTATGGGTACGTATTCACGAATCGGAACTTTTATATTCTAAAATTTAAGATACGGGGACATGACTAAAAATAGTCCGAGTATGTGAGTACGTCTTTCAAACTTTAATTTTTTTTCCCAAAAATTAACATGTAAAAAGTTAAATAATAATTAAGTGACAAATTATTAAAAAGTAGAACATATCACTTAAAACCAACTAGAAATTTATACTAAAAGTTTAAAACACCAAAAACACGTAATAACAAAATTTTGACTTCAGGCCTTGATTAAGAACAAATACACTAATAAGTTAAAGTTTAAGGTTCAATTTGTGAAAATATAAGGGTTAGAGATAGTTGCAATTTGAGGGTAGTTGAGGATGATGTACGTAATTTACCCTTCCAATAATAACTTATCCCATCAGATATGTATCCAAGTGGATTGCCAAAAAGATAGTGGGAACTATCGATTAAGTGACATACGCCAACCCAATCTATACATACACTGTACATACATAAATCCAACAATCTATAAAAATTCTTCTGATTCACGAGCTCCACACCCTCAACCTAAAGGCCTTCTCTTTCAGCCCCCTCAAAATAATGTAAATATCCCTGTAAACCTACATAAATGTATATATTTTTTACTCAATTAGACTGATTTAAAGTAGATTTTGATTGGGAGAAAGAGTTTCCTTGAATCTTGATTGTTCCAGACGAACCCTTTAATTCTTGTTGCTTTTCTTTTCGAGGCTGGGGTAAAATACAATGTAGCAGTGATAAATTAATGGGCCTAATTTAAAGAAAAAAAGGGCCCAAAATTAAAGGCCCAATTTTTATTTTTTAAAAAGGCCCAAGTCTAACAAACTCCTTCCTCCTTCCCTAATCCATATCAAGCTTCGCGATTGCCTGCAACAATGGTGGCATCTAAGTTCCAACCAGTAAGTTCCTCCCCTGGCCATCTCCGTACCATATTTCATATCCGTACCCGTACTCATGTCATATAGTCACAAGTATACCGGTCGAAAACAAGAGCCCGAGCATCACAGAACTTAGTGATGGATTCTAAAGGTAAGCTCTGATACCATGACAAGATTTCAACCGAACGACTCAATTCGTGAGGATCCCTTTCATTAAATAGATAACTAGATTTTATCAATTACAATTAGGGTTTTAGACTATCTATAGTAATTATAATTACACCATATATTGAAAGGTAATTACATATGTAGACTAATTATGAAAATAGTTAATTTCCTCCGTTGATAGAAAGTAAAGTTGATTGCTCAGACAAATACAATTTTAGCCCTAGGAGATTGTGTTTCTTAGACCTTTTGATTGGATCGCCCAATTTTTTTTTAGGAAGTGAAGATAGGAATTTCGTTCATCTACTTATAGCTATCGTTATTAAACATTGTAGTGGATTCTATAATAGTGCAACCAATACGCACTCTGAGCAACACAGATTTTTGATACATATAGACCAACATTAAATTTAGTTAATATATAATAAGCATTTTTTGTGTTACATAGAGATATGGCCAATATGAGATCAAAGCCTAGTTCAAGTGATAAAAATGAAGCAATACTAGGTCACTGACCTTGGTTCGAGTCTCATTTGGGAGGTAGGGTAAAATTCAGGAAAGAAAAAGAAAGATATTGCCAATATGTAATTCATTCAAGTAACAATGATTCAAAAGCTTTGGGGAGGCACCAAATTCAGAGCCTATTACCAAATTATCCAAAGAACCTTTTGCTTATTAGAAAGTTCGAGTCAAGCAATTTTTTTGTAGAAAGAGAAGACCACAGTAAGTCTAGATACAGTTTAAACTTTCCTCGATTCAAGGGGTAGGGTGAAATTTAGCCCCCCCCCCCCCAAAAAAAAGGCACAATGAGTGTGTATTTCGTGCAAGTAACAGATTCAAAAGCTTTGGAGAGTGGTACCAAATTTAGAGCCTATTACAAAATTATCCAAAAGAGCCTTGTGCTTATTAGATTGTTTAAGTCAAGCAAATCTTTTGTAGAAAGCAAAGATTGAAGTATACCCTCCATTTAGACTTTCCTTGACCGCTAATTGTTAGGAAAAAAAAAAAACTAATGCTCATCGACTTATAATATCATAAGCAAACAGTGCAGGGGAGCCTAAGACAGTACAACCATATGCACACAAAGCAACACCCAGATTTTTAATTTATACAGACCAACATTAACTTTAATGTTGATATATGAAGCATTTTGAGTTATATTTAGACTTGTAAAGATACAGCCAGTATGTATTTCATGCAGTGACAATGATCCAAAAGCCTATGGGCGTGACATACAAATAAAGAAACTATTACTAAAGTATCTGAAAAGATCCTTGCTGTTTCAGAGTCAACTGGCAATGTTCACATAAGAGGTAATTCTTGGGATTTTAATCCTTAAAAAAGCTTCAAATATCAAGGTAAATGGAAGCACTGAAATTTATTCATACAATTTGATATTTAGGTAACATGACCTGACAAGAAAAGAGAGAATAGTGCACATTTCATGAGAAGAACATATGCATACTAATACTTACGTTGAATACACAATAACTCCACCAGGGCGCACAAGCTGCACAGCCTCATCAAACATTCGTCTCTGATACTTGGCATGGGTCCGCAATGATTCCATGGTCTCCTACATGTAGCAATCAATATAAATAAGCAAAACTAGTTTCAATTGCAAAAGGTAAAATAAGGAAATGGTACACGCTTGAAGAATTCAAAATGTATAAAGTAAAGAAGAAAACTCTGCAAAGAAAAGACAATGGGGAGATTGGAAGAAGTTAAAGTTTAGGTATAAGGAAATTAAATTTGCAAATTGTCCTATTACTACGTGAACTCAATATTAAGCATTAACAAAATATAATGTCAAACTTCTAGGGCAAACTACTTAGAACGCATCCTCACTCTCAATTTATTTATAGAGATTTGTAGCTTTCGATATCGTATCAAAACTTCCAATGGAAATTATCCTAGTTTCTGAGCATACTCGTAAGATTTCCATAAGAAAGTTCAACTGAATTGACACAATATGCTTTTCTTTTTCCTGATTTACTCATCGCTGGTATAGGCATGCGGCGAAGCATGGTCACATTTATCAAAATTTTAATCAAAGCACAACTGCACAAATAAAACAAACTTTCCAAATACTAATTTAAGTGGGGAATCTTTATAATTACAAATGATACCGTTGTCATCATCTTAACGAATTTCATAAACTAGGTTAGTGATGTGATCCAATGTACGGATGCAACGAGGGTGAGCCCGGGGAATGATCCGTTGATCATCGAAGGCGGGCCGATGACCCGATCAAGGGCAAAGCGGGTCAAGAAAGCAATGAGATTGCTTGCTTAAACTACGGTGGACGAAATGTCAAAATTAACAAGCCAATGAACAACTTTCATAAAAGGGTTGATGGCCGAAACCAATTGGAGCATCATGTTGCAAGCAACGAAAGAAGAAGCTTTGGCAAACAACTATGCGACCTCATAGTTGTAACTAGCATGCGGTCGCATGCCTGATTACCGAAACCAGCAGGAGCCAAATTAAAGCTTTTATGCAACCGCAAGCAAAATAACTATGCAGCAGCATAGAACAAATCCGGGCAGAATATTTTCGAATTTCGCGAGTTACCTAAATTACTTAGAATTCCTTTTGTATGATGATTCTTGCAATATTTTCGAATTAATTCCGTTTTAAGTTAGGTTTTATGGGTTCCATATAAATAGGGCTCATTCTTTTCATTGTAGCCCACATTATTATTATTGAGAATTAATCGTGAGGCTTTTAGCTTTCAAATCCTTTGTTTTTCATTTAGTAATTACGGACTTATCAAGAATCGATTTCTTGTGGCGTTCAAACATTCGGATTAGATTCATAAGTCGTGTAATCAAGAGTTCAACATATTGTCGACGATTGTGTTGGTTGCTTGATTCATTAATTTTGGATCGAGTCCAAAATCTCGATTTATTGGTTTTCTTGGGTTGGTTTTAATCTCGTTGTAGGTTGCGTAGCTACTATTGCTACGTGGTTCTCATCCGTAGCAATAGTAGCTAATGTATGTAGTATTATTATTGATAGGGGTAGTTGGACTAATGTAGCTAGCATTACACTTGTAGAGAAGTTAGGGCTTACCCAAAACCATATAGATTGCTATGATTGAATGATAGTGGTGATATTAAGGTGAATCGATGGGTCTTGATTAATCTTTCTAT
>CAIGRB010012706.1:100066-111095 GCA_903798255.1 Fraxinus quadrangulata
GAAAAAATGAAAAAAAAACTTCTTAGCAAAGGGGAGTGAGTTGAAAAGATCGATAGTTTATAGGCAACAAATGATTCTTTTGGTATACAAAGAATCACTCCTCAACTATGAGGAGCCTAACATATCCCTCCCTAGTTTGGCTACTTCTTTATTGCAGGAATTTCCAGATGTATTCCCGGAGGACGTTCCTAGTGGGTTACCACCCATTTGAGGCATTGAACATCAAATTGATTTTGTACCTGGAGCTATCATTCCAAACCGACCAGCGTACCGTAGTAATCCCGAGGAGACTAAGGAGCTACAAAGGCAGGTGGAGGAGTTGTTAAGCAAGGGGTATGTGCGGGAAATTACGAGTCCAAGTGCCGTGCCAGTACTACTTGTACCATAGAAAGATGGAACCTAGAGGATGTGAGTGGATTACAGGGCCATCAATAACATTACGGTAAAGTATCGTCATCCTATCCCTAAGTTAGATGATATGTTAGATGAATTACATGATATGTTAAATGAATTACATAGTGCATGCATATTTAAGTAAAGTTGATCTTAAAAGTGGTTACCATCAAATTAGGATGCGAAAAAGGAATGAGAGAAAAATTGCTTTTAAAATCGAATATGGGCTATATGAATGGTTGGTTATGCCATTTGGACTTACTAATGCATCTAGCACTTTCATGCGATTAATGAATCATGTTTTGTGTGCATTCATAGGTAAATTCGTGGAGACTTACTAATGCATCTAGCACTTTCATGCGAGTAATGAATCATGTTGTGTGTGCATTCATAGGTAAATTCGTGGTAGTATACTTCGATGACATCTTGATTTATAGTAAGAACTTGAATGAGCATATAGATCATCTAAAGTGTGTGCTTGTGGTTCTAAGAAAAGAACTTTATGCTATTTTTAAAAAGTTTACGTTTTGCATGGAAAAAGTATTTCTTTGATATGTTAATGCTAAAGGAATAGAAGTGGATGAAAATAAAATAAAAACTATTAAAGAATGGTCAACACCTAAAAACATAACTGAGGTTAAGAGTTTCTATGGTTTGGCTAGTTTTTATAGGCGATTTGTTAAGAACTTTAGCACACTTGCCATACCCCGCTCACGAAAATCGTTAATAAGAGTGTAGGATTTAAATGGGGCGTGGAACAAGATCTTGTATTTAAAGCTATTAAAGATAGATTGTGTAAAGCACCAATTTTAGTGCTACCTAATTTTGATAAGCTTTTGAGATTGAATGTGATGCGTCGGGAATAAGTATTGGTACTGTTTTGATGCATGATGGAAGACCAATTGCGTACTTCAGTGAGAAACTAAGTGGGGCGGCACTAAATTATCCTATATATGACAAGGAATTGTATGCACTTATTCGAGCTTTGGAGACTTGGCAGCATTACCTATGGCCAAAGGAGTTCGTGATACATACTGACCACGCGTCCTCAAAGCATTTGAGGGGCTAAATGAAGCTAAACAAGAGACATGCACACTGGATGGAATTCATTGAGACATTCCCGTATATCATTCGGTACAAACAACGTAAAGAAAATGTAGTAGCAGATGCGTTGTCTCAGAGGTATGTGCTTCTTCTTTGAGTGCGAAATTGCTTGGATTTGAATACGTTAAGGACATGTATATGAATAATTCAGATTTCTCTAATATATATGAATTATGTAGTAAAGGGGTTGTTGATAGGTTCTTTAGGCATGATGATTATTTATTTCGGGAAAATAGGTTATGCATTCCTAAATGTTCAATGAGGGAGTTGTTTGTAAAAGAATCACATAGTGGAGGTTTGATAGGTCATTTTTGGATTAAAAAGACTTCAGAGATGTTAGAAGAACATTTTTATTGACCTAAGATGAAAAGTGATCTTGAACGTGTTTGTAGTCAATGCATAACATGTAAAAAGGCTAAATCAAAGGCTTTACCACAAGGATTATATACACCATTACCTGTGCCTAGTGAACCTTGGTTAGATATCTCTATGGACTTTGTTTTATGTTCACCTAGAACTAAAAAAGGATGGAATTCGATATTTGTGGTGGTAGATAGATTTAGTAAGATGGCACCCTTCATTCCTTGCCATAAAACTGATGATACTACGAATATTGCAGATTTGTTCTTTAAGGAAATAGTACGTTTACATGGGGTTCTTAAGAGTATTGTGTCAGATCGGGACGTTAAATAAGTTAGGAACTAATCTGTTATTTTTTACAACTTGTCACCCACAGACCGATGGACAGACCGAAGTAGTTAATAGGACTATGATCCAATTGTTACGCACTGTGATTAATAAGAACTTGAAGAGTTAGGAAGAATGTTTACCTTTCATTGAGTTTGTATATAATAGGGCCATACATTCTACTGCTTCGTTTTCACCATTTGAAATTATTTATGGTTTTAATCCACTAACACCATTGGATTTAATTCCTTTGCCTGTTAATGAACGTGGTAGTCTAAATAGAAAGAAGAAAGCATAATTGGTAAAAAGTAAAATTACAAATCGAGTAGAAAAATAAGCATTATGCTCACAAGCCAACAAAGGGGGACGTTACATTTGAACCTGGTGATTGGGTTTGACTACATTTGAGAAATGAACGCTTTTCAGAACAACGAAAGTCGAAGTTGCAGCCACAGGGAGATGGTCCTTTTCAAGTCATTGAAATGATCAACGATAAAGTTTACAAGTTGGATCTTCCTGGTAAGTATAATGTGTCAGCTACTTTTAATGTATCTGATCTCTCCTTTTAATGCAGGTTCAGATTCGAGGACGAATCCTTTTGAAGAGGGAGGGAATGATGTGATTCAATGTACGGATGCAATGAGGGTGAGCTTAGGAAAGGATCTGTTGATCATTGAAGGCAGACCGATGACTTGATTAAGGGCAAAGCGGGTCAAGGAAACAATAGGATTCCTTGCTCAAGCTACGGTGGACGAAATGTCAAAATTAACAAGCGAAGGAACAACTTTCATGAAGGGGTCCGATAGCCGAAACCAATTGGAGCATTATGTTGTAAGCAATGGAAGAAAAAGCTTCGGCAAACAACTATGCGACGGCATAATTGTAACTAGCATGCGGTTGCATGCCTGATTACCGAAACCAGTAGGAGCCAAATTAAAGCTTCTATGCGACCACAAGCAATGTGGCTGCATACAACAAATCCGGGCAGAATATTTTAAAAATTCGCGAGTTACCTAAATTACTTAGAATTCCTTTTCTACGATGATTCTTGCAATATTTTCGAATTAATTCCCTTTTTTAGTTAGGTTTTATGGGTTCCATATAAATATGACTCATTCTTTTCATTGTAACCCACATTATTATTATTGAGAATTAATCGTGAGGCTTAATTTTCAAATCCCTTGAGCATTTACGAACTTATCAAGAATCAATTTCTTGTGGAGTTCAAACATCTGGATTAGATTCATAAGTCGTGTAATCAAGAGGTCAACATATTGTCGACGATTGTGTTGGTTGCTTGGTTCATTAATTTTGGGTCGAATCCAAAATCTCGATTTATTGGCTTTCTTGGGTTGGTTCTAATTTATTTGTGGGTTGTGTAGCTACTATTGCTACGTGGTTCTCATCGGTTAGAATAATATTTTACTAATACTAGATTAAACATTTTTAATTGTAAGTTATAACTGCCTCTGTGGGCTTGATCTCTAAATTTTAGAAGTTGTTAATGTTGACAACCAAGCTTACTCAAGCTGGAAAAAGTTCAGTTTGGCTTGTGTTCTGAAAAGAGAAACGGAAACCATCGAAAAATTTATTAACTAGTCATGTGCGTCTCACATCCTTAATAATGCGAGGGTATGAATAAGCAATTAAAGTTTTAGACAGACCAAAAATTTAAATAAATTTAATTTCTCTTTGTAAATTAAGCATTGTTTTTGGAATGAATTAATCATCAAAGTGCAACTGTAAATGAAAAAAAAAAAAAAAAATCTATATACAGATGGCAGATAATATTCTGTTTCATTCTCTTGGTTTGAGGGAAAACGGTTAGAAATTCAACGTGTGAAAATTTACTACATAAAAAAGGAGTGTGTCTATGGTCTTGTATGCCGTGTTGAGGGCCATCTTTGAATGTACCAGATTTCCAACTAGATGTGAAGAGTGCACCTCCTGAATTTGAAACATCCTTCTCTTAGTTGCTAAAACCTCAACAACCAAAATACTGTCAGGACTTGCCATTGATACAACTTTGAAAGATTTAACAGAAAATGATCTATTAAGGAAAATGGCAATGGAGGCCAGGCACTGCAGTGGAGAAGATTTTCTTTCTTTTTTGTATTTCTTGCTTGCTTATATTATTTTATTACCTTCGCCTTATTAAGCATGTGATTTGAACATGATTAGTTAACACAAAATTCGGACGGTTCCCCAGTATTAAGGACGATGGTCGCTAAAAAAAATGAATGTTTGGGGATAACACTACCAGGACATAAAGGTTGAGTACAAAAGTGCATACTGGGGTAAAGCTCGGGTACGGAAACTGCAATTTTCCCTTCTCAAATGTAATTCGGTTAGATAGGAATATAAGGAGATAGATCATAAACACAGCTGGTGCAAACACCTAAAATGGATAAGATTCATTGATCCCCAGAATCAGCAGTCTACATTGTGTAAACAATAAAGCAAGACCACAAATGTACGAATGTACTACAAGCAATGAGCCAATGCCAAGCAAGAGATATATGAGAAAAACTTGAGCAAAGTTTCATACCTCTCCAGCAAATAGTCGAGGTCTCAAACCAAGAGCGGAACAAGGAGCATCTAGGAGAACCCGGTCAAAGCTATTTGGTAGAAATCCTTTCGACTTTTCAACTCTACCACCTAAGCAGTTATTTCTTCCAGGTCCATTCCTCAATTTCCGATTATTTTTCCTGAGCTCAGCTTTACTAACATGACTTTCATTCCCCAATTGCTCAAGGGTGGCTATATTCAGTCCATCGCAAATTGAATCATTCAGTTCAACATGCATAGTGAAAACACATCAAGCAATATCCATCTTCCCACATAATAGATATTTTTTTCCCCTATAAGTCTGGTACCTTAAAGTTTTTCATACAGCACTGATCGATTAACTCCACAATAATACATATCTGACAAGACACTTCACAATCATTACAGAGATTTATATAATGTAGTAGTACATATTCCACATCCTAATCAACATTGGACAACACTCGGACAAAAAAGTGATCTACACATTTTTACCTTTCAATGCATTCTCAATGAACCGTGGGCTCATAATGAAGAAAGGAGCGACAATTCACATTAATATTGGAATTGGATTTAGGATTCATCTTTTTAGACATACATGATGGTCATAGCACATATAGATATCCAAAAGCACAATCAATCCATGTGACCCAGGAAACAAACTTCGCTTCTCCACAAGAGATTGACATGAATAATTGGGTGTACATGTACGCTATAAACATTTAAGACATCTAAGCATCAGTGTTCAATTAGATGTATTTCTACCTTTTGGTGCTTACTCCTATCATACACTTCCAGTGCGAGTTGACACGTTTCCATTTCAATTGAATGTTACATGTAGGTTTGATGCGAACATCACAATTTATTTTATTGTTGATTTTTATTAATGAATTTTTTTTATTATTGAGCTCGTAGTAGTGGGTTTGCCAAGCCAATCACCAATAGGCTAGGTTTTTACTATTTATTGGATTTTTCATAGTAGTTAGGACAGTTGATGAATATGATGAAAACTCGACTGTTAAAAAAAAAAAAAAAACTTAGCCGAGTTATGAAACCATTTGGCTCGACTCGGCTCATGGCTTATGAACCGTAAAGACAAAACTAACTCTTTTATTAATGTAGGATAGGATATGCAATCAGTTTGCAGTCGTGTAATCAATGCTTTTAAACATTGAACGAACTCATCTTGATGGAGGAAAAAAATAAAATATATATTGGTAGGAAGACACATTTAAAGAATTACAAAGATCACAAAATTAGATAAAAATAGATTCAAGTACAATGACAACGAAGGGGAACCGAAACACCAGGAGGTTTTCTCCTCTCGCGGATAATAGCTTCTTTAATCACGGGCAATTTTTGGTGTACCTTTCTCCAAATATGATTCACGGCACCATCTGCAGGTATTGGGCCAATTCCACCCGTGTGACCATTATCATACACAAAGATGGGTTGAACCTGAGCCATATTTTTCCGGAATCCATCCTTCTGCTCATCAGAATAACTTCTAAGATGACTCAAAAGCCAATTTGGCCTCAATGCATCACTAACTGCCACGAAGACGGAAAATTCTGAATAATCCACTATTCCTTCAAAAGGAAGTTCTATGTCGTCACTAACAATTACTGGTATACAGAGACTTTGGATGGAATCAAAAAGTCTACACGATGTGGGCGTGTCACCTGCAGGGTGCAGACAGAACTCCGACATCCTCATTCCCTTTATCGATTGCTCCTTTCCAGTAGCATTAGGGAAGCCTTCTTCCATTATAACTCCAGGTTCATTGATCAATAAATCCCATAATTTTTCTCGAACAAGTCCACCCTATATATATAATTAAATAAATTTTGTAATATTATTGATGGGAACCTTTAAAAAAAAAAAAGAGATTAATAAAGTAAAGCAAACAAGAGAATATTGACCAGCAGAAAGCAATTGACAGCATTTTATAATTTGCTAGAATAACCATGAAATAGAAAAGAACAAAATATATGTTCATCCAATAACAAGAGTTCGAAAAAAAAAAGTTACTCCAATGATTTACTTGAGATAACTTAAGTATTGAAAAATAAGTTTTGGATTCTTTATCTTCAATTCAATTGGCCCACTCGCTGTGCCAAACTCAGGGAGACAAGCAAATATAAATGGTTCACCTTTTACTGAGTTGTTGTACAATATTCTGTACACTAGTGAAAAAAGATGGTTGATGCTACCTCAAGGAGAAAATGTATAATCGCTTTAATATCTAATGAAACAACTAAGCAGGTCAGGATGGGACAGTGGGCTAGAAGGCACCTCTATGAAAAGAAAAAGAAAAAAAGATTCCCTAATTTGTTTCTTCCACCTATACCCTGAGTAAGCTACATCCAAGTTCTTATATATGAATAGAGGTAGCATAAAGTGGACCCTTTTAATTTTATTGAAACGTTTTCTTATGATTCTTCTAGATGGATTATGGTTTATGTCGAGTATAATTTCGTATCTTGTTATTTTTTTAATCATTTTATTGGTCTACACCAAGAAGGCAAAATGGCCTTGATATCCGATTTATCCTTGTGAAATGATGAATACAACTATCACTTCCTCAAAAGATTTCCCAACAAATGTTCTATGGTATAGAACCAAGCCATAACATTCTCATTAATTCATCGGTAGTTAGATAAAATGCCTATGTCGGCCTTGCTGAAAAGGAGAATAGTATTAATAGTCAGCTCCAAGTAGTTCAGAATAGAGAAAAATAGTAGTCAGCACATCTTGTAACAAAATATAGCATTTAGCTAAACTTGCTGGAATGAGAATACCAACCCGATGCCTATGTTTAGCTCCTTTGAAATAAAGAAGGGTGTGGCGTTTCTGGTTTTGTGAAATGTGCAGCCTAGGAAGCAAATGCGTGTATGGCACAATTACATCTTTTAGCAGTGAAACTTGGGTGTGATGTATCATCTCCAATGAGCTATCATTGGATGCTTTCAAGTCAAGCCTGTACCATCCACCAAAATCCACCACAAGCAGAACCGCAGGGGCTATCTGATCTTTGACATGCCACATTGCAACAGGATCTGCCAAAGAATGCTTCAAGTTTTAACATAACCTGACAATCCAGAAACTAAACTATAAGAGATTAACACGCACAATATACTTATCCTATGTTTTCTAGGTTGAAGATTAATATATAGAATTAGGTCTCAAACATCCAGAGACTAGCAATATTGTCGATTGACAATCTCAATAATAACATAGTTCTTGATTCTAAAATGAATAGATTTATCTGCTAGATACCTAAGTGGCAGTTATGACCCAAACTAATGACAAATTAAGGGAAAGAGGCTTGCACTGCAATTAATTTCAAATAAAGAAGCCACTTAATGGAAGGATTCAAAATTGATGTTCACGTGTCAAAGGCTAATTGTGTTGTTTAAATTTTGAAGTCCTAATTAGACAGATATCCAAGATCTTAAAATATAATTCAGCAAAATAGCAACTGACTTCACAAAATTTAAATTTTCTATCTTAGCAGTTCCCACATTTTGATTCTTTCTGCCTTGTTTTTTCCAAACAATGGAGATTGATCTTCATTTCAAGCAAATACTTCCATCAGCATGTTCATTAATAACACAAAGTTACCATTTTCCTACAATTATGTATCCACCTTTATAAAATTAATATTTGAAACTAAGCCCTTATTTGGTCCTCATTATTTCCAAAATACATTTTTCTCTTTCTTATTTTTGATCACATTCTTCAATTAAATAATATTACACACAAACCAAAAAAGCTTGCTCACTATATATAGACTCGATCTTCAAAGTAGAGAAGGAAATGTTTGTAGACAAAGTTTCTATGATAAATGATTACGGACATAGTGGTTATCACGATAGACTAGGATCTTGCATTGGGCAAGTCACAAATTCCACGCCAAACAAGTAGATACTAGAGAGAGAATTCCTAGGGCGTGAGGCAAAACTCTCAAGGCCTGGTTTTTTACCGGTTTTGACCATTTTTTGGTGGCATAGTTTATGAGAGGTTGAGAAAATTGGTGCCTTGTTAATTTTTTGGGCATTGGTTTTGGGTGGTTTAAAAATGAATCAAAACTAGTATAATGTAATTTTGACCGTATATCTCAACCCACCAAATCGGTGTGTTTTGACTGTTTTTCAAATTCTCTTCCAATTTTACTTTCTATAAAATAATTATATTCAACTCACATATTTTGTTGAAAACTAACGTGTATATTAAAATATAATAACTAAAAACTTATAAAAATTACTTTATAACTAATAAGTTTACTTATAAGTAAAAATTACTTATAAATAATTTCACTTTTGTTTAAAAAATTGCTTATAAAGTAAAATCATACTAATAAGATAAAAATTCACTTATAAATTATAAAAAAATTCTTATAAATAAAAAAAATCACTTGTGTAAAAAATTATTTAAAATGCAAAATTCTTATAAACAAAGGTTTTTTAAAACAATAAATTACATATATGGCCACATATAAAAAAAGACAGGTATTTGCAAACAATATCGAGTAAATGTGTATTTCACTGCTTACAATTCAATATAGCTTTACCTAGTTTATTCCAATCATTTTTTATTGTGTATGGACTAACTTTTGGACTAATTATTGTTGCTTTGAATAAGCTCTTGCATGCCAATCACTTTCTATTGGATTATAAGATGAACAAACATGAATATAATTGTGAAACTAATTTCCATGAGTAGTTACATCTAAGTTCTTTCTGAAGCATTAGGAGAAGAGGATTTATGAACTAGTTTTGGATGATTTTTAAACCACCAAAACCAGTTCCAAAAAAAAAAAAAAAAATAGATACCCATACATAGAGAACACATACCGACCAAACGAATACATCGACGCTATGCGCCTTCACGGCCACCGGTTTCCCATGCGTCACCACCTAATACCTCCACTCCTACTTCCACAATATCACAATCCATATGCACAAACCCACCTTTATCCTAATCCGATTCTGTTAATCCATTCCCGTCGCTGGCAGTGTCTTCATCATCGGCAAGTTCCACCTATTCCGACCGCTTCCTCAGTCGCAAAGTCATCACAATTGCGAAGAAACCGGAGAAGAATCGGGAGGGAGGAAAGAGATTCGGGACAGGGGAGTTTTGGTCCAAATCCCTTTTTTTTGGGCCCTGCTTCTACTCTATTTTATTATTTTGGGCCTTTGCCTCTATTCTATTATTTTGGGCTTTGTCCCTTTTAAGAGTTTTATTTGAAAGTTAAAAAAAACAAGTGTGAAAAAAAGAAAAGAAAACTGAAAAAAAAAAGTATTTTCTAATATTATTTGCAGTTGCAGGTGAGTTTTGTCCAATTGATTTGACACAGCTACTTCAACAAACAAAGGAGAGTTTCTTTTTTATTTATCGTTGGTTTATATTACTGTTTATTTTTAAAATTGTATTGATTAATTTCTTTGTGCTGCTGTTATTCTAATTTTATCTACAGTTCATGTGATCGAATCACTTGATTTGTTGAATTCCCATAATTTTACCTAAAGTTCACGTGACCGAATCCCTTAACTTGGTAAATTCCCATTTTATCCTACTTATTTTATGTAATCGGATTTTTGACTAGTATTTTGACCCCTGCTTTGCCATTTTACATGTATCAGCAGTATTAGCTTGTCATATTTGAATTTACATAATCCAAAAAAAAAAATTGTTAAATATTCAAGTTGTTATTTTCCATCCTTTGCTCTTATTGTTCATTAATTTCTCCATTACACGCCATTTAGCTACTAATACAGTGCATACGGTTGCGTAGTGGTCGTCTTGTCACTTCTAGTTTCCTACCTTAACTATGGACTTCTCGCAATTTGATGCACTCACCCGTCAAATAGCAGCTATTCAAATCTAAATGATTGCTAGTCTGAACAATTTTAAGAAAATCCCTCATTCGACTGATGTGGATAATTCTGAAGTGTCCCATAATTAGAGGTGTCAATCCGGGTGGTCCGGGCCGGGTCGGCCCGCCAACATATGAGCCCGATAACGGCTCGTGTGAAAAAAAGCCCGCCCGCCTGCTATGGGTTCCGGGCCGGTTCCGAGTTGGCCCACAAATTTTGGACTACAACCCAGGCCCGCCCGCTGACCCATCCGAGTCGAGCCCATGCGGGTCACGGGTTGCGGTTTGTTCCGATTTGGCCCGTATTGTTGTATAAATAAAATTATAAAAATACACAATTTTTCATATTTATAGCAAAAAATATTTTTTTTGTTAAATGTAAACTTAGAATTAAACAAAATGATAAATTCATATTTATAC
>CAIGRB010012706.1:111356-158453 GCA_903798255.1 Fraxinus quadrangulata
TTTTTTTTTTCACGGGCCAGCGGGTTAACCGTGGCCTGTGAATGTACAACCCGCGGGTCACACCTCTTTGACTCGCGAACCGCCCGCTTGGGTCACGGGTAGGCCCGCGGTCCCTCAATCCGAAAAACAAAAAAAAAGGCTTCACTTACAGGCTCCTCACGTCCGTCTTAACACCTCTACCCATAATAGACACTATCGTCGTCGACAAGGTGATCAAAAATATTTTCGACACGATCGTAAGGATAGAGATTAAGGAATTTCGAATGAAATGTCATGTCATTGAGGATGAGACCTCGACTTTGAGTAGGTTTAGACAAGGTTTAAGAGATGATTTTAGACATGAGCTTTCCTTCAAGGTGTCACTACTCTTTATCACGCTTACTCTTTAGCTCAAGATTATGAGTTGATTATTGGTACTCCATATGAAAAGCATGGTGTCAACCATATACCTATCTCATCGGCGCCGCTTCCTCTTAAGTCTATTAGGAGACCTTTCCCGTCAAATGTTCCTCCTGTGTTCGAAAATAATGGTACAATTTCAGAAATTTCAAGGACTTCTTCTCATTTGCAGTGCTTCAACTGTAAGGACTTTGGCTACGTTTCTTCCAAATGTCCTAGCCGAGCCTTAGTCATTGAAGAACGAAAGAATATAATAGATGAGCGGATAGAAGATCAAGTCTATAAACCTAAACTTGACTAATTTAATAACTTAGATGATAGTGCGAACACCTCCTTAGGTAGTATTCGGACTTTTCCTATGAATACACGTATTGTACCTCTTATTCCCGATGCCTCTCAGTCAAGTGTTGTATGTCGTACTATTATCCAACCCAAATGAGCTATTGATTTGTGTAATCATGCCATTCTCAAGAAAAATCTTAGAAATTGGGATTTGATCATCCCAACAGTTCAAATTATATATAGAAATTATGTGAATCGATCTATAAGTACGAGTCCCGTTGAAATTATTCATGGTTATGAGCTTATGAAGCTTTTAGACTTTATTCCCATGTCCCCACATGCTAGTGTCTATATCAGTTGAGACATTTGTACATAATCTTCATGATTTGCATATTGAGATTAATAAACGAATTGAAGCAAGTAATGTGTCATATAAACTTCAAGATGATTTGCATAAACGACATTTTGAATTTAATATTGGGGATTATGCTATGTTGCAAGACCGTAGTGCTAGCCTTTTAAAATTATAAAGCATGTTGGTCCAAATGCACGTAATTGATCTTTTATCACATTTTGGCTACCACTCTACTTTAACTATTGAGGATTTCATTACTTACAAACACCATTTTAATTCCTTTGATGATCTTTTTCCATTTGGCTCTGTAGACCCCCCAACCTGTCTATGTTGATATTTCTACTTCAATACCATCGTCACAGCACACAAAGATACAATTGATGTTATTTTAGATGAACATACAAATTCAGTACGTCCTTGTTTGTTGGGTCGACCCACCTGATTCTAATTGTTCATGGATTCGCATAAAGAAACTTCAGTAGCGTGATCCAGATTCATTCGAGCTTTATGAGAATCAGCAAGATCTTCCTCAGCCCAGGTCACCATGGTCAGATCATATTCTTGGGGATAATTTGCAACTGGCGTTGGCATCATTTGTTGAGTTTCGCTATTTGACTCTTACGAAAGATCGTCTCCCGTGGTAGAAATTTATCCACTCGACAGGGTCGAGTTTTCTCCCACCCAGGAGAGTTGATGCAGACATCACAATTTATTTTATTGTTGATTTTATTAATTACGTTTTTTATTTTTGGGCTTATAGTAGTAGGTTTGCCAAGCTCATTACCAGTAGGTTAGGTTTTTACTATTTATTGGATTTTTTTTATGACTCAGTTGTCCAAGCTTCGCCCGATTAATCCTGAGTAGCGGCCTTCCCCCTTATTTCGCCACCCGGGTTGATCCGAATGCAATCACAGTTTATACACACTTGGGCCGGACATTCGACGGTTCTCCTCCCTGTGGACATCTGCCTTCCAACATAAAATATTGCTTTCTAGCTGTCGCGAGAATTCGAATATTCGATACTCCGTAGAGAACCTTTTTGCTTTACCACTGCTCCATGCCCGTAGGGACTATTTATTGGATTTTTCATAATAGTTGAGACGATGAATATGATGAAATAAAATGGTGTTGCTTGGAGCAATCGTTTTCTTCTTACCCCTTCCCCCTGAATTTTTGTTTCTACTCCGATTTCTTCCCCCATTCTCTCTTATTTCTCTCCCCCCCTTCCTTTATCCTGCATCAAGGTTACACTATCACTTAAGAGAACCAATTCACAACTTCCGTGGATCATTAGGATTTGGGTTTCTTTCTTTTAGGAAGAGCACGTGTCTACCAAAAGCTAGAGATACCAAATTGTACATAAGGAATTGGCANTTCATGGTTATGAGCCTATGAAGCCTTAGACCTTATTCCCATGTCCCTTCATACTAGTGTGTCGATGTCAACTGAGACATTTGTACATCAGCTACATGATTTGCATATTGAGATTAATAAATGACTTGAAGCAAGTAATGCATCATATAAACTTCAAGATGGTTGGCATAAACGACATTTTGAATTTATTATTGGGGATTATGGTATATTGCAAGCCTATTATGCTGATCCTCATAAAATTTTAAAACATGTTGGTTTAAATGCGTATGCTATTGATCTTTTATCACATTTTGGCCACCACTCTATTTTAACTACTAAGAACTTCATTACTTACAAAGGCTATTTTAAGTCCTCTAATGATCCTTTTCTACCTCCACATGGGAGCTCCTACACTGAATCTTTTGTTATGTCTACTCCAATACATCCTATTACAGCACACAAAGATAAGGTTGATGTTATTTTAGATGAACAGGTTGTATTGACCAATGATGATGAAATTTAGTACTTCCTTGTTTGTTGTGTCTATCCACCTGAGTCTGATTGTCCATGGATTCTCAGAAAAAAACTTCAGCAGCTTGATCCATATTCATTTAAACTTTATAGGAGTTAGCAAGATCTTCCTATGCCCAGGTCACCATGGTCAGATCATATTCTTGGGGATAATTTGCAACTGGCGTTGGCATCATTTGTTGAGTTTCGCTATTTGACTCTTACGAAAGATCGTCTCCCGTGGTAGAAATTTATCCACTCGACAGGGTCGAGTTTTCTCCCACCCAGGAGAGTTGATGCAGACATCACAATTTATTTTATTGTTGATTTTATTAATTACGTTTTTTATTTTTGGGCTTATAGTAGTAGGTTTGCCAAGCTCATTACCAGTAGGTTAGGTTTTTACTATTTATTGGATTTTTTTTATGACTCAGTTGTCCAAGCTTCGCCCGATTAATCCTGAGTAGCGGCCTTCCCCCTTATTTCGCCACCCGGGTTGATCCGAATGCAATCACAGTTTATACACACTTGGGCCGGACATTCGACGGTTCTCCTCCCTGTGGACATCTGCCTTCCAACATAAAATATTGCTTTCTAGCTGTCGCGAGAATTCGAATATTCGATACTCCGTAGAGAACCTTTTTGCTTTACCACTGCTCCATGCTCGTAGGGACTATTTATTGGATTTTTCATAATAGTTGAGACGATGAATATGATGAAATAAAATGGTGTTGCTTGGAGCAATCGTTTTCTTCTTACCCCTTCCCCCTGAATTTTTGTTTCTACTCCGATTTCTTCCCCCATTCTCTCTTATTTCTCTCCCCCCCTTCCTTTATCCTGCATCAAGGTTACACTATCACTTAAGAGAACCAATTCACAACTTCCGTGGATCATTAGGATTTGGGTTTCTTTCTTTTAGGAAGAGCACGTGTCTACCAAAAGCTAGAGATACCAAATTGTACATAAGGAATTGGCAATTTCTGTATTGGTTATCTTAGAGCTGCAAACATCTCCCCCACCCCATAGTAAGTGAAGTTTCTCTCACAATGTCAACTATCTTTCTCCAATTGCAGCATTAATAGTTTTCTACTTATTTCTTGTTAGTTTATATAAAACAAAAGAACGAACGTGATGGTTAACTGAAAACTAAGGACTAGAATTTCTACTCATTTTGACTATGGATTCTGGATTGCAGCAATTAGCATATTAAATTATTAATCAAAAGCTGAGGTTTCCGAACTCAGGGTACATGTTTAGACTTTAGTCTCAAATCTCCAACCTTTCGACCCTACAAAAACCTAGATAATAGCCAATTTCGAAACTCTGAAACAGAGAAGAGACATGTTTACTTATATTTCCACTTCAATGTACTTATCATATAAAGTTATCAATTTGAATTCTTATAATGCCCTACTAACGTGTAGCTTCAGACGCAAAAACTACATCAACTTTTTAATCCGGTAGCATATATTAGGTGGAAGAATAATGACGTAATAAGGAGTCATTCGAGTGCCTAAATCTATTCCATATAAATTTACCTTAATCCATAATATATTAAATATCACATCAATTGAGAATCATTTTTTTGGACGAGTTTAAACCTACTATAATTAAATTATTTCAATACCTTACTTTTCGTTTTTCAATATATAATAAAAACTACAAAATCCTTGTCATGTATGAATTTTGTATTATAAATTCTCAATTAATTAATATTCACATTAATCTTGACTCGATAAATCTTGATCTACATGAATCTAGAGTTATTATAGATGAATTTATTTATATTCATGCATCTCGAAATTTTAATGGTTTTAATTCATGTATTAGCAATTAATTTGTATGCACCAAATGTAGAATAAAAATATTTCTCATTTGTAGTATTTCACATCACAAAAAATTTGAATCATAGAAGTTAAATTTTGAGAGTACAATTTTCTTCTCTTAAATTTTTATCATATATTTTATTTTCTTTAGTTCATTAGAGACTCGTCAAATCCTCCCAACAAATTGATATCAAATATTACTTTTACAGCACTTATAATGTATTTCAGAATAACGTGCAATGCACGTTCAACTCTGACTAGTTTAGTAAAGTAGCACATGTAGTTTCCAGGAACATGTATTGTTAAAGCAACAAGGTGCAATAGGGTTAAACTAGCCTAGACATAACTAATCAGCCAAACACTCATGTAGAGCCACAAAATTTATGATTTTCCAGTCATAAGCAGAAATAATTGTGTTATTCAGGAAATAACTCACCCCGTGTGCCACCTATAGCTGTGCATGGTATTTTCTCTATTCCTGCTGCCAGAGAATCTGAAATTCCAATGCTTTCAATTTTCTTACCACATTGTGGAGTATCCTTTCTATCAGATTCACTCATTCGTTGGACAGATTTCAGCGCGTCAAGCTTGTATGTGGATATACATTTCAACCCCAATTCAGCCGCTAATTTTTGGATCTCAAACACCTGTAATTTTTTTGTATAAAGGAACAGATATACATTTCCACATAGACACATTGCACACCAACAAACAAGAGTAATGCTATTCAGAACAAGTGGTTCTATTACACCAGTTTAGGTGGCATTGTATGATAGGTCAGTCCCATATTCCTTATTCCACATATAAACAGACACGCATACCGGGATGCGGGAGAAAAAACAGAAGAAAGATGTGATTCTATTCTGAAATTTCCAATTCAAATGCAAAAATTCTGCCAAAAGTAGCTAAATTTTTGAGAAAGCAGACTGGAAGCAACATAACAACTCATTGTTATCATTTCTATTTTAAATGCAGTTAATACCTAAAAGAAATCTAAAACCCAGGGGAGATATCCACAAGGTCCCGCATCCAGCACACAGTGACCCACTCTAGCCTCAATACCTTCTTGACCAACTGCTAAATGGCGAGCATACTTACATGGCAGGACGAGGTTCATTGTAATACTACGAATTTCACATTACTCAGCCAATATAATTCATGCATCACATGCTATTTACATTGCCATTTGCATTTGCATCAATAGTTCATAATTGCTTTCTCTTATAATGGTACATTCGGTCATTGAGGTTTTAATATTTTTTTATGGTATTAATATTCGACCTCCCCGGCCTAGGTTGTGAATTTTACATGAGCTGTGGTGGAAAATGACATTAATCAACGTGTTGGATATTGATTTGTTAAGCAATTGTAAGTTTGGAAGTATCGCAATTAATATCAATAAGGTTAACACACTTTCGAGTTGGATTAATCAAGTTTACCCTAATGCTTGGAGCCACCTCATGCTTGGACTTCTTGTCTTTTTAATGGCAAATTCCTTCACTCCTAAGCATACCTCACGTCTCCAACTCCTTTTAGACTTCATATACACCTCCTTAGTCACATATAACTCCTTCAAGGATAAGTGCGAAATCAGATTTTTACTACAAATGAGCCACCTCGTGCTTGTAACACTTGCCTCTAAACAACAATTTTATTAGTCCTTTCTTAAGTATCACAACCCCAATCCTTCAAAACTTTATATATTCCTCCTAAATAAGAGATTTACTCCAACTTACTCCCAACTGAGTCCAAGTGAGAGAGAAAGTAAAGGAACCGAAGAGAAGTAGAAAACAAAGCTGCAAACAGAACTTCTGGGCAGGTGAGTATGGCCACGGTTTTGAGGTTTCTCTTTATTATTTTTGAAGGTTTTATAACATATGGACTTGCTTGAGATTTATGTTGGGGTATTGACGATTTTATAATAACAAAAGAGGAGTAATTGGTTTGTAAGAACTTGAGTTAAATCACCATGGTGGTTGCTGGATTTTAATTATTCAACCTTTGATTTTGTATAATACTTTGACGTGAACGTATATTTGATTAGTATGGTTCACTCATTGTTTTATTGCCTCTTAAACTTGTTATTTTAATTGTCTTTAAGAGTTTTTAGAACTTTTTAATGTGTTTTAATGTTTTATAGGTTAGGTGAATTGGTATGAATGGTGTAAAACTTGATAATTGGAGAGTAAATGAAAGAAATAAATGAATAACGACACAAAATTGTGAATCTAAAGTTTGAGGACTAAATTGCAACTTTTCAATAGTTGATTCGGAACACGAAACGATAATTGAAGATTACTAGAATGTCATCTGGATGCAATTAGAAGTCAAAAAGAAGTGAAATATGATCAAAATATATTCACAAATCTTCACAAATCAATTTTCAATCGCACAAATATATTCCAAATTTTTAGTCGGAGATTGAAACCCATTTTTGACATAGTAAATGTTCGAATTGGAAAATGATATCTGAAGCAAAGTTGTAGCCCTTTGAATTCTTTCTAGAACACTTTTCAACCACAAATATGTTCCAATTTTTTAGTCGGAGATTGAAACACATTTTTAACATAGCAAACATTAGTCTTTTGAATTATCTTTCCAATGCACTTTGAATCACGTAAATCGAATGAAGGAAGAAAAACTTATGACATAAATAATGAAGGATGCGCAGTGCTGAATTTCCACAGCACCATGACGCCACTGGACAACTAAGGAATTTTATTTGCGTTGGACTTCTTTTCAAGCCGAATTCAACTCAAATTCCTCTTGGGACTTCAAGATGTTATAAATACCAATTAAAAGACCTATTACAAGGACAATTCAACCAAGCAATCATCAAGAATTCAAGATCACAAAGGAGATTGAAGATCTACCAAAACTAATTTTTCTATTCTCTCCTCTATGTTTTATTTGAATTTGATTATTTCTATGGCTTGCGTCATGAAATAAACATCTAATGTAGGGTTTGATAAGCCAAAACTTGAGGATATGATTTTATTTTATTTTAGTTATTTCTATGAAACTTTCTTTTTCGTTTATTTGAGTTATTGATTTAATGATTTCAATTAATTGGTCACTAATTGAATGATTAAATGTTAATCAATTCTTGCAATCGAGAGAAGGGAATTTAGGCACGATCATAACAATAACACAACTTGGATTTATTGGTTTCGAGAGAAAGTGTAGAATCAATGACGCTTGTTAAACATAAGAACCATGAACTTGATAATTCTTTGATTTTAATTCGAAATAGTAATATTGAAATTAATTTCTAGGATTAATTTTTACCCGGCACTTGAAAGAGGGGGTAGAATTACAATAAGGTTATTGCTTATAAACATGGGAAATTGATTAGAGATAACTAAGTTTTTGAAAATCATATTTGATAGTTAGGAAAAATCATAACCCTAAACTTTCTCATCTTGATTATTCTACTAAATTACAATAATCTCATTGGATTCATCACCATATTCGTCATTAGATTAGTTTAAAATGATTGATCTTATAATTTGATCGACTAGATAAAATAGAGGCCACATAATTATAGTACTTAATAATAAATTGAATTTCAATCCCAATGAGTTTAACATCCTAACTCCATTGCTATATTACAATATTTGACACCGTACACCTACGATATAATTACATTATAGAAAACTCTTGTGCTGTGTATATGACTTGTTAAATAAAATGGTAATACTTTTGTAACCTCAAAGTAAACATGTTTGAATAGGGTTAGTCTTTTGTCTTGATATATAATATGAACATTACACGTGATCATATGAATATACATAGATTTTATCACAAAGGTGTTTATCCTATTTTACTATTTCCAAAAAAAAAAAAAAAATTGTACAATCACATGTAGGAATGTCCACGGATTGGATTTTGATACGAATCCGAAGAAATTAATGAGAGATGGATTTAAGGTCTTAATCCGATAACCTGATTAAGATCCGAATATGATAATCCGTTAACTCAATAAAGCAAATATGGATATAGATCAATCCGATCCAATTTGTTATAATAATATAGTATATTTTTTATATTATCACATAATTTATTGCACATAATTTTTTTTTTATTTTGAAACTTATATTATACTTTACACATAATTTTCAAATAATAAATAATATTGTTAATTGAAATATTTGGAGAATTTTTAATTTTTTATTAATTGAACTAAGATAAAAAATAATTAATTTATTTTATAAATTAAACAACCAAAGGGGCCAACAGTTGAAATTGCTTTCATTTTTCCTAACTTCCCACTTCCCGCATCGGATACTCACTAGCATATCACAAGATTTGCAATCTATAGATAGGTGGACCAAGAATTGGGTAAAAAAACTATTTGGGCCTTTTAATTCTATGGCTTAGAAGTTGACTAATATAAAATTTTTATCTTTCTAATTTTTTCAATTTCGGATCGGATTATCAAATCGAATATGTATAACATAGCAAATCGGATATTGATTTAACAATCAAATATCCGTTGGATTATCGGATCGGATAATTATTCTTATCGGATCAAATCGAATCGAATATAGGAAAATCCAATCCATATCCGATCTATCTACAGCTCTAATCAAATGTCTAGGTCATGAGTAGTAAATTTCCATTATACACATGTATAGTTGTATATATAAAGGGGGTGACATTCATCATCCTTAAGTTCTATGGGGGTAAACTGCAAACAATAAATAATATTAAACACTAATTAAAAACCTAAATCCACGTGTTGCAACTTCCTCAAGCAGCATGTTTATAAATTCTACAATCAGATATACTATCTAGTTAATAACAAAATCACACACTAAAATCTCAATTCAAGCTGATTAATTCATTTTCCCGTTGTGCCGACATGGTAGAATTCCATTCAGGGCTTTACAAGTTGCTAACACAAAATTGGCAATTGGCAAATATAACATAGGAAAAAGAATACAGAGAGCAATGCCACTATCATAGTGCCATTATTATAGTTCCATGAGCTTAAGTAGCATTAATCGTCACTTTTATCTTGGTGGAATCGATTACTAACAATTCCTCAAATTTCGGGTTTCAATAATTACAGGGATTATAGCAGTTCAAATATAGAAGCATCACAATGAAGCTTTCATACAAGTGGAAATGTCAATTCTCCATACATCTTTCACTACTATCATCATCTAAATAGAAATGGTAGGCATACATGAAGCTTTTCTTTTAGTTTGAAATTAGTTGTGTATAAAGTTTATTATAGTGATAATATAGTTGTTACTATTATTAAAGCTGCTACATTATTGTTATTTCCATTACAATTGCTAATTTATAATTAATGATTATGTTGTTATTGCTATTGTTACTCTTAGTGGGATAGTCATGATTATTTTTCCTTCCATCTAACACTCAATTTTCCTTTTGGGCATATGGACACGCTTTCCTCTTAAAATAAACGCCTTCTATCCAAAAAAATATTTATTAAAGTAAGTAGTTTGACCAGGGATTCGCACAATTAGAAGTTAAAAAAGGAAAGATGTATCAAATACTCGCTATTATCCCAATATCCAAAATTTTTATCTCAAGCTTTTCGTCAAAAAGTCTATTTGTAATCTATGCATTAATATGGCCGTGTGACTTCGCCCCTGTTTGATGCACATTTTTAAGGAAATAATGTATTTTAAATAGTGATGTGATGAAGAATATGTGGTTAAAAAAAGGAAAAGTTTTGGATTTGCGTGTATTATTATTTTATTGAAGAATGTGTGGTTGAAAATGAGTATTGAAAGAATGTATTTTTTTAAGAATGTGGATCAAGCAGGGCCTTCATCATCATAAAGCTTGTTCTATTTCTATGAGCTGACTGATTAATGAGAGGTTACAATAAAGAAGATAATTGACAAATGTTAGAAACCAAGGACTCGATGGCATCAAAAAAGAACGTGCCACATCCAAACGGGCCCAACTTTTTGGAGGGACAACACCTTAGTATCACAATTATATGCACTTTAAGATAGGTTACCTGAAATATATATCAACTTCCATGCCATCTAGTCAATCTTGAAATAAATGAACGAGTTTTGATAACGTAGTGAAGACCCTCATAAAAAAGTTAAGATGTGCAGTCACCAATCAAGTTCAGTAGATGCACCTTATTGTGAGATCTATCAACTGCAATAACCTCTCCCTTGTCCTTCATGAGAATTGCAATTGCAGTGGTTTTCCCTCCAGGAGCTGCGCACATATCCAATATCCTTTCTCCTTCCTGAGGATCTATGACAGACAGAAGGGGGAAACTTAGTTGGGAAATAAAGGTAAAAAAGGAAGAAAAAAGGTTTGGAGAGTGTTATGCAGAGAGAGAGAGAGAGGAGAAAAGAAATGTGCAGTGAGGACATACAGAAATAGCATTTGTTAATTGTTGGACAATGAGTAATAATAATTGCTTTGCATGAATAGCTAAAGAAGTATGAAGTGTCTATAACTACAGGTACTGAAGACAGCACTTCAAAAATTTAACATCCAAAAATTAGATTTGTCTAAAGTTTAGAAGATATGACTCAAAGAGGACTGATTCTTTTACTAGCTCTCACTAATGTCAAGCTCTTCAAGAGCACAGTCTTTGCAACAGTCCAAGTAAAATCACATTTTTAGCAGATAACCATATAGATTTCATTCTGTATTTATCTTTTCCTTTTCCAGATTCCTCTTTTCTGCCTTGAAATCGACATATTACTGATCTAACCACAGTTATTTCAACCACCCAACATACCTCCTTTAACTGCATCTCTTTTGTCAAAACCTTCTACATGCTGTAACTTCATGCAAAAAGTAACCATGTATGTCCTACAGACTTCAGTTCCAATATCATATAAATCTCTTGAGAAAGCTCCTGCTCTCAGTTTTGGATTTACTTTTAAGAGTTTTAAGAAGCTCACCTACCAAAGTAATTCGACTTTCAACACTTTCTTGTCCGTGCTCCGTTGCACAGTTTATGCATCTTGGCTAAAGCCAGTTCACAATCTTTTCGCATATGCATGGTTCAAATTTTCAACACACAACATCCAAAATATTTTCTTTGGATAAAATATGGAAAAGAAACATAAAGTCAATTTCAAAACTAACAAAAATCAAGGAAAGTCATTCTATCCATTTTTTCTTATAAAATTATTGAAACTCTTGAATTTTTCATATAATACTGTTGTTATGATTTCTCTTCCAAGTGTATTAAGATTTAACCATTTATTGAAGATGAAGAATTGCATATCAGACAAATTTTAGAAGTTTCCAGCATGCATCAGAAAATGTTTCCTAAAAGCTTCCCTTTCATTTATTCAGAAATTCATTGTACAAGAGGAAATTTAAACTGCTTCCTAAATATTGCAGACTAAACACTGTATCTGTCCAAAAAATAGCAAGGGACAAAAAATTCGCAGGAGGAAATGAGACGGGAATGGTTCATTATACTTGGGGCCTGTTTGGGCCGGATTAGAATCCGATTTTAATCTAAATCAAAGTCAAATAATTAATATTAACCATATCTTTCATGGGTCCCAAAAAAATTCACAGGAGGAAATGAGACAAAGGAATGGTTCATTATACTTGGGGCATGTTTGGGCCGGATTACAATCTGATTTTAATCTAAATCAAAGTCAAACAATCGATATTAACCACATCTTTCATGGGTCTCACATCCTTTCAACCACACATTTCAAAAACTTATATCACAATCGACTAAACATCTAATTTTAATCCCCACCAAACACCCTCTTAATGTCTTGAAGGCAATCATTAGGTCACTTAAGCCTGCTTCACTTTTTGCTTTCATATTTTTAATATTGATGGCAGAGCAACATCAAGTTTTGGTGTGCTTGATTTGGACACTGGTTTCTGAACTTTAGTAATGCATAATAAGAAAAGATGTTTCAGAATGAGTGATAACATATAAAGGTAAATAAATAGAACATAAATTGATGAACTAAATAGATCATTTAAGAACTACAGTGCACTAGTAACATACCTAATGCATGGGCAGTGATAATGCTGGGCAGGTTCTGAAGGAATATTTCCCCCTCCAGTATATCTGCACCCAAAGAATTAAATATTTTGAGTTGGCATTTTAGAGCTACTAACCACTATAGTTGGACATTACAATATTAGTGGCAATAGAGAAAGGATACAGAGTTTCCATAGAGTTACAATATAATTAGGATTTTAAAATAGAGTTTTATTCAAATATCTACTTAGATTCGAAGTTCAAATATTTCGATAATGTTCTAGTGTAGTCGAAGTTCATTTGATTTGATATTCTTTTAGTTTCTTTTGCTCTATAAATAGAGGGTTTCATTGTAATATTCAACATTTGATTATATAAATAAATTGATATCTTCTTTTGCCCTCAATTCTTCCCTACTTTGCACCCCTTTCTTTTCTTAATCTTCAGTTGTTCGTTGTCAAATATAAGCACTTGCGTCAATTAGACCACAAAGAATAGTGAAGCTCACAAATGAAAAGCCTTCTACATGATGCTACACTTACCACTATTTTGCTTCACTCTTTGGACATCTAATTCCAACTATTGAACCTATAAATAGCAAGCTCTCATCATCTTATTCAGAAGAAATAAAGAGGATGACAACAAATAATATTTATATTGTGCAGTACAGCAGTAAAAATCAAATAACCTGAATTATCCATGATATCAAACATAGTCATCATGATGATAAATACAGGGAGGCTTCTTTTCTTCTCAATTTCATAGCTAGGGAAGGCAAAAAGATTGAATAACCAGCGTGCCCCCACCCCATTCATGGCGTCAAGGCGGTTTAGGGGGAAAATTACTTCCATAGGACTGGCCGGGACGGGGAATTCCCACCCCAACCCGGTTGTCTAATTATGTAAAAAAATTCAAAATTTGTTTGAAAAATGGAAATCGCTCAATGAGACTTCAGAGTTCACGCCCCAACTAACTGTTTTATGCCCAAACCTGAACCAATTACCCAAGCCCATTAGCCAAAGTCCCAAATTACCCACATAATTACCCACTGCTCCTAGAATTTATTGAGAAAAAAAATAAAAATAAAAATATATAGATGGGGCGAGGGTTGCCCCACCCCCTGACCGTACCGCCTTGGGTGGGGATCGGGGAGGTAAAATCCCCTGAGGAGCAGGAACTGGGTGCCATGCCCCCATTGCCATCCCTATTCATAGCATTCTATTTTATTTCTGCTTTCCGGTTCTGAATGCAAGTTTATAGAAAGTTGAGTGTGCTCTGATCAATGGTATTGTGTCTGCGGATTAAAGGCAGTAACCACAATTGAAGCAGATTTTCAACGTGGGAAATCCAAAAAAATATCGGAGGCCATTTCCAATAAAAGATGATTTGATATCATTCTTAAGGTCCATATTTAATATAAATGATCTGTATATGTTCAATGTTCATTTAGTATTTCCAAGACAGTTTTATTCGATCCTTTTCGTAAACTCTTGGAAAGGAATAAAATGGCAATCTTATCTGATAATGGTCCTACAACCAGGTTGCTGAAACATAAATGGAGTAAATATGTTCAACAAATAATCTTGTGTTTTCTGCTAAACATAGTCTGGCAAATCAACAAAAGAAGAGAAACATACTGCGAAAGGAAGGTAATTTATATATTCTATGAACCATATCCACTGCAACTCCTTCAGATGCACGAAAGATCCCAGCTCTGGACATCATTGTGGTTCCTTGACCAATGTAGAGACCCTTTCTTTCAAAATAATAAGGATCTGCAAACAAGTTAATGTAAGATATCAATAAAGTTTTCCAAAATCCTTCATGAACTATCTTACATGAACTTGGGCACATGTCAGACATGGGTATGTGTCCCATTGTTGGATTCATCAGTGATTTCATGCTTAGCAAGAAGTTTACAGGCCATACCATTGTTCAAGTGTCTGACACAAGAACTTGAGCCTCAATACAAGGGTTGTCCATGTAGTGTGTGATATGATTATTAAAGTGGAATTAGAAAGTCAAATTCTACAGAAAAGGGAGACAATTGACTGTAAGTTGCAACTAGGGAAGACAAATATATACAAGAGAGGAAGGAAAAAAATGGATATATGTTGTCTAATACTCATAAATTTCAATTAATAGCCAGATATCTCTATCATTTCAGGTCTAAGAAGAAATAAAACCTCGATGCAGCTATTTAGACATGAGCAGCACTATGAGTGTCCATGAAATTCATAAGAAACTAATATTATATACAATATTACCACATCGTTAACTATTGTCACTTATTCGTCATCCTATGAAAGGATACAGTTGTGTTAGCTGTTTTATATGCTAGAAGTAACATAACAAGAAACAAAAGATCGGCTTCTGGACTTGGCTGGCACTCATGCATCTGTTTTATAAAACAATCTGTGGACTCGTTACACTTGTAAAATGCAAGAAGATACAAAGAGAACTGTGCCGGAAATAAGGAAGCATAGGGTTCTACATGTGATGTGTTACTATATCTAGTCTCAAGAGTCTCAACGATCTACAACCTATTCAATATTTACCTACAGAGTAAATAAAGGACAAAATATACCCAGACAAGGAGAAATTATTTATCTAGTGCACACATCAGAATTTAACTTAATACTTAAATGATGTGGGATAATTAAAATTCGTTCGGTCCAGCGTATTAAGGCAAGATGTGTTGAAATGCATTATCTACTAAAGCATCAATATTTTACAATATTATGTGCTACTGTTTTTGTTTAAAAAACTTTGAAGTGTAACAAACAACTGAGTTACATCGCTGTGCTATTTCAAAATGCATTCAAGTGTCAGTGCCAAATGCAACTTTTAATGCGCTTTTGGGAAGCCGTAAGCGCCTAATTAATGAGGCGCAAGCCTCAACGTGGACGCCTCAGAGCATTAGGCGTGCGCCCCTAAATGCTGCTATTGATCTTCAGAAAATTAAGAACTTTTGTGCTGGGGCCCACCTAAGTTAAAGACCTTTTTGTTTTGTCAAAGATGCATTGGAAAAGCCAGCAGCTACAAATTTTTTTCTTTAATTTCTGTTTTCCCTCTTCTTCTCTTTCTTCAATTTTCTGTTCAGTTGTTTATTTGATCCTTCTTTCTGATTTTTGTGTTTGTGTAGCCCATGTTTAACTAATGTTTATAAACTGATAATATCTCAAACATTTTTATCCACATATCTTGTAGGATCCACAACTACCACCTAGGAATGGCAAAAAAGCTCTTCGGCTCAGGCTCGGCCCGTAAAAAGTCCAAGTCGGGCCGGCTCAAGCCGAGTCCCATTTTGGGGCATCGGCTCGAGCTTGGGCCGGCCCGTGTGGCTCGAACCAACGTCACAGGCCGTTTCGGCCCATACGAGTCAGCCCGTTAAAAATAATAATAATAATAATAAAAGTAAAAGTAAACAAGCAGGCAGCTAAAAATAGCTGCTTGATTCTACTACCTGCACGCAGGTAGCATTGACTACTGCATGCAGGCAGTTGTCTAGTCAATAGTACAAATCACATTTTAAAAATTTTCAAAATTTGAGTTTGAAATTTAAATATAGTTAAAACGGATATATTTTTTTGGCTCTAAATACGGGAAAAAATTTTACAACTGAGTATCAATTTACTTCAATCTATCACTACTTTCTTTACTCAATATTCAGTATTCTAGTCTCCAAATTTTTTACTCCAATTTCTTTACTCTGATCTTCAATTTAGACATTTAATTGTTATAGTTTTAATTTCAATCTCTAATTTCTTTATTCAATCTTATTCAATTTCTTTTACTCTAATATTCAATATTTTTTACTATAATACCGGATTTTACTAGTGATGAGATTAATCATTTTAAAGTTAGTTCGAGTACTTCATCCGGCTACGATGTATTTCAAAATGTTTTAATTGATTTGGAACATATCGAAGAGAAGGAAGTACTAGTGATGATTGTATTCGGTCCCAAACCCGGATAAAGGAGGAGGGTTTTAACTTTTATTTAATTTATAGTACGTATAAATTGTACAAATTTTAAATTATTTAAGAAAAAAATTTAGAATTGACACAAAAAAAAAAAATCCGAGCCGGCTCGACCGCTAAGGGCAGAGCCTCTTTTTTTGACCGAGCTTTTACTCGGCTCGACTAGGGCCCAAAAATACTCGGACCTGTTTTGCTCGAGCCGAGCTTAAGTTTCGAGTTTAGGCTCGTTGACATGACTACTACTACTCATTTATCTACCATTCATTTTCATCTATTCATAATTTAAATCATTTATAAACACTCCGCAAAAATGCTTTTAATTCTCTTATTGTTATGATTGTTAAAAAATAATTTTTGTATGCACCAAACACGTATGATTAGATAGCATGCTTTTTTTTTTTTTTTACCACAACTAGTTAAATATGATAAAATATTGTCTTACACAAGTCTCTGAAATATGATGAATTGAGAAATACTTGCAATTGTTCTATTGCGTTGTGAATTTTTCAAGGTAGTAATGGTTTGTTATTATAGGCTATTTTTTGTATTTTCATTTTTTTTTTCACTTACTTTTTGGTTGCTTTAAGGCATAAGTAATTGTTCTATAGCGTTATGAATTTTTAAGGTTGTTATGGTTCATTATAGGCTATTTTTGTAATTAGATATTTTTTTACTTGCTTTTTCGTTGCTTTGAGGCTTTTTTTTCAAAGTGCCTCGAGGCACAAAGTAAAAAGCATCAATACTCAATTCCGTCTTGAAAAGCGCTGTTTATTGATTACAGGTCCGACATGTGCACAACTTTTTAAAAATGAATACTAGCGACTTGAACCCAACCCATGTCTTTTCTACCATCTAGAAAATGGTATTTTTATTCACATCACTATTGATAATTGTACATGATCTATATAGAAGCTTCATTGCAAAATTATTAAAAAAAAAAAAAATTACTACATCTTAGCTAATTGCTAATAAATAGGAAATTGATAACTACAAGAGAACGTAATTACAAGGTGACAAAAATTTGTCGGCAGTACACATGAGAAAAGATACTAATTTACATTAAATGATGGCCTATCTAGCTGAATAAATTCTTCAACGGTATGCAATATGTATCCAACATTTTCAATGTCAATTACAACGATATCTTTTAGTATGTTCATTAGTTGTTTAACTACTTTAGAGTAAGCTCAGTTCCGCTTCAAACACTTTATTTACTTAACATAAATAATCATTTTATTGTTTAAAATAAAGAAAAAATGATATGAGCCATATGTCATGCTAACACTTTTCCATGTTCACCGTCCTCTAATTTCCAGACATTGAATTGAGCCACTGTTTGACACCCATTTTTTTCTCATTCTATTTCTCATTTTTTTTCTCTTTCTTCATTTCAACCATACATTATATCAATAAAATAATATTATACATAAACTCAAAAATTCTCCTTACTTTTTAACCACACAATCTTCCATCAATCACTATTCCAAAAATTATTTTTCAAACAAAATGGATGTCAAACAGGGGTTGAGTGTTTGAATGCATACTAATATCTGAGACCATAAGCTTGTCATAGAGTATATTTATTCACTGTAACCAAAGGGAGGCAAAAAACATGAAATTCTTGCCTGTCTGTTTTCCATGCAGTACAGTCCCACGAGTAAAACCAACTCCCCATCCACCAGTTGCGCTAGGCTGTTCTACAGCAACTGACACTGCAACTACTTCCTCTTTCTCAACGTGAGCACTACAGGCTAAAACACCTGGCACATACACCTACGTAGAATATCGTGAAGCAAATAAATAGAAGATGATTTTGCACGCAGTGAATATTTAGTAATAATATTACTCCAGAAAAAGATGTAAAATTACAGGTCAAAACACTTGGTACCTACATGTAGAATATCAAAAAGTAACCAAGGGAATATAATTTTGCATTCTTTAGTCTACATGAATGCTAAAAACAAAGAAACAATAGAACAAGTGATAATGTGCAATTCCTCTCAGGTCTCTGCTTGGTCATTACTTTTTCCAGGAAGATTTTATAATTAATGAAAAGACAGATCCTGCCTAGTTTCTAAAATCTCATGCTTACCTGGGCACCACGAAGAACTGCTTCAGCACATTTCCGACTCACAACCACCTCTTTGGGAGGTTTGTCTACTCTGTGCCCATAATCAATAGTGTGAGGTCCCGAACCTTTGACAAAAACTACATAGTCAAGACTAGGTATTTGGCACTTCTCAATGAAAAAATCTTGTACAAATTTATTTGAAAGGACATTTTCTCTGGAGCCCAAAGTTGCCTTGGCAAGGTCATCAGAGATATGGCAAACATTGGTTCCATCAGTAGAACCATTTTGTTGCCTCTTCTCCTGTAGAATAGCCAAAAGCTTCTCAATAACATCACCACTCGTGGACTTGAGCGTATTCACCCGTATACATGAGTAACAGGATGGGCGCCTAACAAAAGCATGAAGATTTAGACTAGATTTTAAATGAACATTCAAGAATAAATAGATTTAAAGAGCTTAACATAATGATACTGCAAATAAAACAAAAATATTGGCATCCCAGATTTTTAATTAATTATAGTGATCACGAGGAACCCCAGGAACATCTATTACAAAATGGTTACCATATTAACCTCGAAGAAGAAAATAAATTATCGGCTGAAACCAGGCTTCTCTCGAAAAACAATAAAATATTTTACACCTCTTACAAAGAGGCTCTAGATCCGCACCTACGTGGTTGCCAGCTACGTAGATAAGTAGGGTCCACATCCCACGTGTCTGTTACCGATCTGCCGAGATGGCATGGTCCTTATCTACGTTCGCGAACCGAGGCTCCGAGGTGATACACCCCAGAAGAAAGTAGGAGGGAACGACACTGTGGAGTACTATCGCATCGCCTCATCCGCGTTAAATAGGGGATCTTTTGTACAAAGATCTAGTCAAAATAAGATCCACTTGATTGATTGACATGATGTCTATACAGTAAACAACAAGTCAAATCACAAAATCCACTCATTATGGGGGCATTAAATGCCCGCCAACCTATGGACTGACTGATTGATGCCTAGGAGAGGACGTTTCGTACGATAGATGAGGCCACGTGTTCCTCCATCCAACGATCTCAAATCCACCTCTTTCCCTATAAATATCCCACATGGCACCATTTGAAAGGCAAGGCAATTCTTCACTAAAATTTATTATCTTTGAATTAAGGATATTACTCCCTTCTCCCTCGATGTTAACTAACTTAACCGTTGGAGTACTCGCAGCTGCCTCCACCACCACCGGAAAATTCCATGAGTATCTGACGGTTTGCTATCGTGTGCAGGAAGCTATGTACATGGGGTGTTTACCTGTTGGCCAAGTAACCCTTACAAAAATTGCGGCCAACAAGGTACATATTAGCTGGAAAATAAATAAAACATCTAGGTTTTAACATCAAACTGAGAAAATGAGAAAAGCAAATACAACCCAGAATCAAGAATTGGGGCTAAATAATTTCTTTAACGGTAAAATTCTTCGGAATTAACTACAAAGGCTTGTTAACATTTTTCTTTTTACAAATGAAGACTACGTTTATTGGCAATATAGAATTGAGCATGGGTTGGAATGTATTTACTATTCTAAGTTTGAGGACTAAATTCCAGGCTTCCAAATATTGATCTTGCAGTTTTTTCATCATTGGAATATGAAAGGGTAGTAGAATTAACTGCTCAAAAATCAATCTTTTAATCCAACAACATTTTCTTAATGTTCAGAAACTCCCAAAAACATATAACGATAAAAAAAACGTTAAAAGAAGAAATACGAACGTGAGAGCTGTGGAAATGCAATGAAAATGGTCAGCTCCATAAGCTTTAACAAAGTATTCCTCAACTTGGGGATTCCAACGCAAGATTGGGTTGTAACAATAGCGCTCCAATGGATCCATCTGCACACACAATCGAACTTAAAAAATTACAGTATCACATATATAAACATAAATTGGAGCTTTAGAAGAAAGAGGGATGGAGTACCTGGAGGTGGAGGGGAGAGGTAGGTTTATGGGGGTGGGGAGTGAGCAAAGTTCTGCGGAGGGTTTTGAGAAAAACCCCTCCTTTCATTCAACGGGCAGGCGGCCGGGAGTGAAAGAGTGAAAATTAGTCAGGTTAACGTGAGTTTTTTAGGAAAATTAATTTTGCTCACGTGAATTTTAAAAGTTGGAAAAAAATTTGAATTTAAATATAAAATATTTTATTACGTGAATTTAGGGTTAAAATAAATTTAAGAATTTTTTTTTAATTTAATGGACGTCAAAATAGGGGCTAAATTGGTTTCTAACCTTTGTAACTCTGTGTGGCCAGCTCAGTCCATGGCCAGTCAAATTAGATTTAGGCAATGAATTGAGATAGTATCTACTTGTTCACTAAAAGATCATGCCTTGTTTGTATAGAATCGAGCCAAGCAGTGCCGGCTCACAAGCACTTGTGATTTTATACTCATCATATTTATGTACATTATTAACCACTCGGATTGAAGAGCACCCTTCTAAGGCTATGACATCCTAAGGTGCTGCTAAATGAATGCTACCAAAAATCACTTACGCATTCTCAAACTTGACGACTGGAGTAAGCACGAATATAATCTTCAATACCTAAAATAAAGGTGTCGAGCTGTATCCTCGTCACCCCTCGGGTACTTAAGTTAGCAAAAATGAAAATATTTGTGTGAGGCTATGAATTGAATCAATGTAAAATGGTATCTGAATAATAAATAAGTACTTGGTATCTATAGATCTAGTAAGTGCAATCCTAATAGGATTGAATCATTTGAGTGCCTTATCTGTTTAAGAGTCCTGGAGGACGTTAGATTCGTGTCATGATTAGGCATTATAAGTTGATTAAAATTGTAGGATTGCATCAATAGAGTCCTTCCACGATAAAGAGGGAGGAAGAGAGAGAGAGAGAGAGCAGTGAACGGGGAATGCATGATGAGAGACAAACCCCAACAATGACAAAGTTTAGGGGTGGGAAAAATATTGAGTTTTTGTTTTATTATTCATATATGATTGTGTGTTTACTACTCTATTATATATGAGAAAAATATTCAAAAGTTTTTCTTGTTTATTGCTTGTTTGTGTGGGTTAGATAGTCCTGCCGACAATGATGAATATATTTAAAATTATGTGTTGATTATAAACTGTGAATATGTTACATAATTAGATCAGTTTTGCTATTTACTTCAATTTTGACATCAAGTTTGACATTTTGTGAGGTGACAATTTTTTGTACATTGATTTTAATATTTTTTTTAAAATCAATTACAATATTTCATCCATATAAGGGGAATGTCATTCACAATGTAAATCAAGAATGTACAACTAGTATAATTGTAATTAGATTAATTAAATCTTGTCCATGTAAACTTTGATACTATTTGTGCCATGAATTAAGTTTAGCATGGTGAAGGGATGAGTTGATTCATATGCCTCATAGATTAAGATGGTTGAACTTTGATACTAGACCAAAGATCATTGTATTATGCATCATTGAACAAATTTTAGCATAGTTTGGGGATAATACAACTGTTGCAGGATTGATATGAATTGGGATTCCATGTGTGTAAATTCTTGTGTGGATTATTTAAGACCAATGAGATGAAAATTAATTGAAACTTTTAAGTTAGAATTCGATCTTTTAGAATGGGTGGTCAATGAGGAGCGTTGCAGTAATCATTGCATAAAAGGAAAAAATTCTCATTTTGTGAAGTTACCCTAAAAGATCTCAATGAGGACAATTATTAAAAATCCCAAAAGATAACTCAAAAGGGCTCAAGTTTGTATATAATACAAAATATGCACAACAAACTTGAAAAAATAGGTATATGAAATAGAAGACGCACAACACGCCTTAATTAAACCCCCCAAACACTTATTTGATAAAATTATTTTTTTTGTAAGTGATTATTAGCCTAGTTGATTTTTGGAGGTTGAAGCAATAAAAAAAAATTGAAGAATCCTTATTTGTTGAAATATTGACTTGCAATTAGTGAAATCCATCTAAACTAGAAAGGCTGATGATTAGTATAAAAATCCAACCTTATATTACACATTGGGAAAATAGTTAAAAAAATAAGTTTAAAGGTGTGTGAATTTTACGAATGAAGAAATTATAAATTTGATCATTGAGGGTCTGAAATTGAAACAACTAGTGAATTTATAATGTTTCACTTAATTTTTCACACACTTTGTGTTACGCCTCACCACCGAAGCTCAAGTCAAAGTACCACGTACCAATCCACATGGAAAGAAAGGTCAACAAAGTGTCAACTGGTCAAAAGTAAAGAGATCAAATGAATGGCTGAAGCTATTGTGCCGAAGCACTGCCTAAATGGCTGAAGGGCGTAAATTCGAAGCGGTTCCTATTAAGCCAAAGTGCTACCTAAAAAATGTCAGAGAAAGAAGATAAAGCTTTTCACACAGAAGATCGATACACAGCTTCATCCAACCGAGGCCTTAGTTCATCCGAAACTCCTGAAGATGAACTTGCCTCTTAAAAGATTTGTCGACAATCTTGAGGAATGATTGATGTAACGTTTGTAATAAAGAATGTCGGGTGTGTCAACTTATATATAGGGCAGCTAACCCGTTACCAATGTATTTATTGTATGGCAGACAGTGATGTGAAATCTTAGTCAAGGAGATGATGCCACATAGTTCTGATTCAACAGACACCACATCGGCCAAAGTACTATAAATAGGAAGTGTTTATAAAGAAAAAGATGACTGACGAAGGGGAACCCTTGCGTACCATCCCAGTCGCCCGCCATCGACCTCATCAATAGTACAAACGAGGCGGGTCAAGGGGCGAGGCTAGAATTGCAGCTAGACTCACTAGAGAGGTGGCCACAATGGCTGCCAATATGAGGAATATAACTCAGCAGAACATGATAATGCAAGAACTGTTGATGAGCATGTGGGGACAAGGAGGATACCCAACTCCTCCATATGCAACCCTAGGAAAAGATTCCACGATCCGTCATAGGGATACTACTACGGTAAAGAAGAGGTTCAAAGCCATGGTTCAATTCCAACACTATACTAGGATGGAAGCCCTCTCCTCCAGGAAAGGGAGGTTGAAGTTGATACATCCACCAACTATGCCACCGAACAAACCAATGAGGCTCCATTCAACGTTCCTTAGAATTACGAACCAGAAGATCGGCCTCAGAGGTCCGCAAGTGTCTTTAACAGGCTGAGCCCAGGGCTACCTAGAAATAGAAAGGCACAATCTCTCCCTGAGCCTAGAAATAGGCAGGCTCAACATCCTCTGATACCTAGAAATAGGCGTGAGAGGAGAGAGCAAGCCAGAAGTGAAGCAGGTCTTTCCCATTCTCATATGCCTGCTTGCGACTAGCTTGCAAGAGAGCTTCCTACTTGAACTGGGGCATCCACCTTTGATAGTCCTTTGGTTTGGCTCCTTTGAAAAAGCCATTCAGCTCCTCATTTAAGTCTTTTCTTCTAGCAGCTGCATAGTTTTTTTTTGTCTATCTTGCACTGCCTTTATCCTAGTCTCGGGTCACAAAACTCTCTTTTCTTTGACTTCATCCCAATGAACAGGTGATCTACATCTTCTACCATAGAGAACTTCATATGGTGCCATTCCTATAGTTGACTGGAAACAATTATTATTTGCAAATTCCACCAAAGGTAGATACGATTCTCAATTGCCTCCCAGATCCATAACACAAGATCTTTACATGTCTTCCAAAGTTTGAATGGTCCTTTCAAATTGACAATCGGATTGAGGATGATACGTCGTACTGAAGTTTAATTTTGTTCTCATAGCTCCTTGTAAGCTCTTCCAAAACTTAGAGAAAATCTCGGATCTCTATCAGACACAATAGAGACGGACACCATGCAATCTTACAATTTCTCTAATGTACACCAGAGCCAGTTGATCTAGGCTAAATGTCATTTTCACTGGAAGAAAATGAGCTAACTTTGTTAGATGATCCACTATTACCTATATAGCATCTATGTCCTCTTACTAATTTCGGAAATCCTACCACAAAGTCCATTACAATATTCACCCACTTCCATTTAGGTGTATATCCAATGGATTTAACAACCTTGCTGGTCTTTGATATTCTACTTTAACTTGTTGACACACAGTTATACTTCTTTTCATATTCTTCTACCAAAATGTATCTCGAAGACCCCGATACATGTTTGTACCACTAGGATGTGCGGTGTACGGGATGAAATGAGCCACTTCTAATATCTCATTCCTCAAAACTTCATCGTTAGGCACAAAAATATTTCCTTTAAACATCAGGCCTGATCCTAAACTATTCCAAAATCATTTCTCCCATTAGTACCAACGTCTTTCTTTATCTTCTGCAAGAATGGAACTTTATCCTGTGCTTCTATGATCCGATCTCTGAGAATAGGTCGAACCACCAAAGTTGCTAAATGAGCGGTAACTTGCTCTGGTGTGGTAACCACTTCGATTTGTAAATTTTCCAAGGCTTTGATCAACTCCATCCGAGTAGTAGGTAATGATGCTAACTATCCCATCGACTTTCTACTTAGAATCGGCAACAACATTAGCCTTACCCAGATGGTAATGAATAGTGCAACCATAATCCTTTACTAGCTCTAACCATCGTCTCTGTCTCATATTCAATTCCTTTCGCGTAAAGAAATATTTGAGACTCTTATAATTTGTGTAAATGTCACACTTTCCTCCATATAAGTAATGACATCATATCTTTAATGCACGAACTATCGCTCTAGATCATGCGTCGGGTAATTCTGCTCATGTTGCTTCAATTGTCTTGATGCATAGGCAATTACTTTTCCATGCTGCATCAGTACATATTCCAACCCTTTTTTGGATGCATCACTATATATAACCTATCCTTCTGAACCTTCGGGTATTGTTAACACGGGTGTTGTAATCAATAGTTGCTTTAGCTCCTGAAAGCTTTACTCATACTTATCTGTCCATTGAAACTTTACTCATTTCCTTGTCAATTGTGTCATTGGTCCAGCTATTTTGGGGAATCATTCTATAAATCTCCAATAGTACCCAACTAATCCCAGAAAACTTCAAACTTCACCAGCATTTGTCAGTGTATTCCAGTTAGTTACTACATCCACTTTTACTGGATCCACTTCAATTCCGTGGGCAGTAACTACATGAACGAGAAATCCAACTCGCACAAGCCAAAATTCACACTTTTTTAATTTGGTATATAATTTTTCCTTACGTAGTATTTCTAACGATATTCTAAGATGTTCCTCATGTTGATTGGAGTATATCAAAATATCATCATGAATACTATGACAAATTGATCCAAATATTGATGAAATACACAATTCATTAAATCTATGAATACTGTTGGAGCATTTGTCAACCCAAACGATATAACTATGAACTCATAATGTCCATAACGAGTTTTGATGGCCGTCTTAGTTATATCACTCGCCTTAACCTTCAATTGCTGATATCCAAATCATAAGTCGATCTTGGAAAATATGTTAGCCCCTTTTAGTTGATCAAACAAATCCTCGATTCTTGGGAGATGATACTTATTCTTGATGGTCAAATGGTTCAACTCCCGATAGTCGATACACATCTTCATACTTCCATCTTTCTTCTTTACGAACAACACTGGAGCGCCCCTTGGTGATACACTTAGTCAAAAAAGCCAATATTTAACAATTCTTGTAACTGAATTTTTAACTCCTGAAGTTCCTTTAGAGCCATTCTGTATGGAGTTTTAGATACTGGTGCTACTCTGGGAACCAGATCTATTGTGAACTCCATTTGTCTATTTGGTGGAGTACTAGGTAGATCTACGGGAAACACATCTGTAAATTTGTGTACCATTGGTACATCCTCAATCTTTTTCGTCACCTTTTTTTTCCTGAGATGTTAACTGGAAACCCTTGACATGTTTCTTTTCTTAACATTTTCCCAGCTTGCAAGGCTGATACTAGTTGGATATGGGATTTGGTCTCTATTCCAAGAAAAAAAATCTGTTCTTCTCCTGGTTTATGAAAAGACTTCCATTTCCCTACAACGGATGGTTGCATGATTACATCCCAACCAATCAGATACAAATTTGCTTCTAATGTTTTTTCTCCCAATTTCAAGGTTCACTGACATAGCTAACTGATCTGTGTTCAATGTTCTACTTGAGGGGATGCTAACTTCTAGTGTACTCGCTAACTTATCACAAGTAATACTAGATTTAGTAATGAAAGATGTTGATACAAAAGAATGAGTAGCTCCCGAATCAAATAGTACATAAGTAGATGTATTATCTATCAGTAAAATACCCGCTATCGTTCGAGTTCTCCTCTACATCCTCCTGAGTCAGTGTGAAAACTCGTTCTTTTCCCTTTTTGTTATGATCATTGTTATCATCCTTCTTCTGAGTAAATATGGGACAATTCTTAGCAATATGTCAGGCTTACCAAACCGAAAATAGGCATTCTTCTCATACAAGCATTCACCACGATGAGGTTTACCACACTTAGGATATGTCGCTACTGCGGCTACTATGGCCTTATTGGCACTAGATCCGATATTAGCTTTCTTATTTTTCCATTTACCTTTTCCTTTGTCTTGACCATTCCACTTTCTATTCCCAATTTGCCCTTTATCTTGCTGACCGAACAATTAACTATGTTGCTCTGCATTAGCCTTATGATACCAAATAGCGNTCCCAATTTGCCCTTTATCTTGCTAGTTGAACAATTGATTGTGTTGCTCTACATTAGCTTTTTAATACCAAATAGCGTGAGCTCGTTCCAGCATCTCACGGTATGACGTAAAACGATGTGAGATAAGAATCATGCTTAGGTCTGGGTTTTACCCTTGATCAAACCTTCGATTCTTCTTAATTTCTGTGTCAACTAGGTGTGGAACATACTTTGAAAGTTGGTCGAACTTTCGCTCGTAATTAATCAAGGACATATTATCCTTCTTGAGTTGTTTTAACTTACGAAGCCATTCCTCAACTACTAGTAGACCAGATGCTCCATCAAAGGTAGGGGCTTATGCCTTCGAAATAACTAAACTGCCGAGGCATGAGTCGTGAGAGTAATAGGAGCAGGTGGTGTGGGTGAAGCTTGATTTTAATTCAACCTGCCAAGATCTTATATTACTTGCATGAGGTCTTTTATCAACTTGTTCTAGTTTGCTTGAGACACATTCTTTGAAGAAATAAATAATTTCTTTTATTAAATTTGTATACCAATATTAGAATACTTGGAATGAAAGGGCAAAGTGAAATGTTTCACAACTTGATCACATGATTTTTTTTTCTTTTTTTCGTTAACTACATCTTGAAATAAAAAAAAATTTCAACAAATTTTATTATATATTTTTTTCAAATAAACGAGTAATCTTGTTGACCTCAAAAAATGGTTATGACACATGGCCAACAGAATAAATCTTGATGTATACTTTTCCCTGCACACGGTAACACACCGTTAGTCATTTGTGGCCTTTTCCGATGGGGGTGGAAGCGGCTGCGAGCACTTCAAGTTAGTATTTCAATTAACCAGATAGCGGTGTCCGACAGTGAAGTGGTCACCGGGATGTGGTTGAGAAAGTGTATAAATATATTGAAAGACTCTTTAGAATTAAGGACTAGTATGCAAAGATTAGAATGGGAATCCCTGCTTTGCCATAGTGTGGGGATATTTATACTAGAGAAGGGAAGAGAAGAATCGTTGGTTGGGGGGATAGGTGGCTTCAAATCTCGGATATGTCATCCTTTCATAGGCACAAATCCGTCAATCTATAGGTTGGTGGGCATTAAATGATTCCTGACATAGCAACCGAGTTAACCATTTGTAGCCTGCCACACATCCCATCAATCAGTCAGGGACTCGACTTTGGAGAGATCTCCTCATAAAAGATCTTGGTAAAGGTGTAGCGAGACGGATTGTGAACTGTAATGAATACGGAGTGCAGGACTTTGCATCCGTCGTGAATGGCAGATGAGTTTAGCTCTCCTACCAAGTGGGACAATAGTGTTTCAAGTCAGGGTCATAGAATCAGTTCGTCCGACATGAATTTAGTTCATTTGCCACGTGGTAACACCAGATTAGTTCGCCCAACACGTGGCAAATGAGGTGGATGGACGAGGTAGAGGGCCTCCGAAGGCCTGTAACAACAGTCCCCCAAATTCGTGTATGTATATTTATATCATTTTATGGGATGTATGCATTAGTTGTAGAAAAGATAAAAATGTATGTAGGAATGAGGTCCTAACGAAAGAACGAAGCGTTGAGTGTATGTTTCGGAAAAGTTGTTGCAAAGTGAAGTCTTGGCTAAAGGATGAAGTGATGGATGTTGGCAACTTTGAGAAAAGTTGTTGCAAAGCGATGTCTTGGCAGAAGGACGAAGTGATGGGTGTTGGCAACTTTGAGAAAAGTTGTTGCAAAGCGAAGTCCTGACTGAAGGACGAAGTGATGGGTGTTGGTAACTTTGAGAAAGTTTTTGTAAAGAGAAGTCCTAGTTGAAGGACTAAGCGATGAGTGTTAGCAACTTTGGGAAAAGTTGTTGCAAAGCGAAGTCCTAGCTGAAGGACGAAGCGATGAATGTTGGCAACTTTGAGGAAATTTGTTGTAAAGCAAAGTCCTGGTTGAAGGACGAAGCGATGGATGTTGGCAACTTTAAAAAAAGTTGTTGCAAAACGAAGTCCTAGCTGAAGGACAAAGTAGTGGGTCTTGGCAACTCTGAGAAAAGTTGTTGCAAAGTCAAGTCTTAGCTAAAGGACGAAGTGATGCGTATTGGCAACTTTGGAAAAAGGTGTTGCAAAGCGAAGTCCTAGCTAAAGGATAAAGCGATGAGTGTTGGCAACTTTGGGGAAAGTTGTTGCAAAGCAAAGATCTAGCTGAGGGATGAAGTGATGGGTATTGGCAACTTTGAGAAAACTTGTTGCAAAGCAAAGTCTTGGCTGAAGGACGAATTGATGGGTGTTGGCAACTCAGAGAAAAGTTGTTGCAAAGTGAAGTCCTGGCTAAAGTATAAAGTGATAAGTATTGGCATCTTTGAGAAGAGTTGTTGCAAATCAAAGTCCTGGCTGAAGGATGAAGCGTCAGCTGATGAGACAACATTGGGTCGTGTACTAATAATTTGACAATTCTCACGTTTTCCCAAGGCAGATTTTGTGGGTGTTGCTTGCTTCCAACACACGTCCCCCAAGCCATAAATGGTAATCATGGTGACGGCTGTAAGAGCTCAAGGCGACGCGTTTGGGCTAGCACGTGAATAACACCGCTTCATCAGGACCATCTATTTATGTGACCTTTGGTTTCAATGATTATGATGAATTATGGGTTTGTACAGTCAAGATGTGATCAATAATGATCTGACGACTAGGGGTTAACCTGGGACAACTATATAAGGCCTAGACTTACCTTTTTGTAACTTTATTTCGCGATTTCTCTCTGAAATTCACTCTGAAATCTCTATTTTTTCGACGAGCAAGATCCTGAAACTCCAGCTACTCCTTTGAAAACTCCAGCGACTCATTTTCTTTCGAACCAAAATTTGAGGTAAACTTTGCCCCCTTTATTTGCTTCATTCTTCTTCAACATTTGATAAAATGTCTTTTGAGAGTTCTGAAAACACTTCTACGAGTAGGAGGAGGTGAAGTGCTAAGAGTTTAGTCATGAGAGACCCAATAGTTGTCTCTTTGGATGAAATAGGTAGAGCGATTAGGACGGGGAAAAATATTTGGAGGCTTCTTGTCCCATCTATGGACACTTCTATCCAATGGGTAGCTTCTAGTTGCCCCTCTAAAGCCACTTTAGATAAGTGTAGACGGGTCTTCAGAATACCTGATAACATAGATCGGATTATACCCGACCATAATGAGAGGACGTGTTATCTGAGGCCGAGTTGTGTGGCCGTGAGTGAGAACTTGTTTAGGGCAGGTCTTTGACTTCCCATCCACCCATTCTTTAGGCTAGTTCTCCGCTCCTATGGGCTGGTTCCGACCTAACTCCATCCTAACTCCTGGTCGCAGATGGTTGGGTCGTGGATGCTTTGGTACCAGTCCAGCCTCGGTATAGATATACCTTTTAGCTTATTCCATTCCCTTTATTTTCCTAAAAGTGTAGTCAGGGGGTGGGTGGGGAGGAGAAGAGTAGGGGGTGGTACTACTTGACTAATTGGGGATCTCACTCCCCATTCGTGGTAGATCTGCCCTCTTTAGTGAAGGAGTAGCGAAAGTCCTAGTTTTAGGCAGCTGGGAGATGGGACACCATGGAGGATGACCCATGGCTCTTCTTACCATCGCCACCTCTTACTCCATAGCCAGTAAGTCATCTTACCTAGTTGATTTTACTTAGAATGATTTCCTATAGCATAATATTTCTGTTGTTTGTAGGCTCTCTTCCGAGGTACGAGATCTCTGAGGAGGATTGGGACATCATCCGCCATATATACCAGCAGTCCTTCAAAGAACGGAGTTTTGGTGAACTTCACACTACACGGACTGATGGCAACCCAAGGTGCACTTATTTTAGTTCGTTTAGGAGCATATATGAATATACTTGATTGATGACATTTCCTTTTCTTGCAGATGATTTCTTGAAGAAGAGGCCTTTAAGGCCTGACTTTGCCACCATTCTTCGAAGCGTGGCTGAGGTGAGAACTCTTAAAACTAGCTCAATTGCTTACAAAAAGCAGGCTAACAGACTGAACTCTCTGAGCAAGAGCTATCAGTTTCCTGAAGAGGATGAAGTGGAGGAAGGCGTCTCCCTCGTCAAGAGGATAAAATCTGGCCCTACAAGGGCTTCTTCCTCATCGGCCACAGTGGCCAGGCCTACATGTCCCTCCATTCCAACTGGGGTGACCGTTGCAGCCCCCTCCAAAGTTCTAAAGGCCGTTGTGTCCATTATTGCTATCCCAGCTGAGGAGCTAGTTCGAAAAAGGCTGAAGAAACCTACCAATGCTCTACCTCATTGCAAGGCAATTAACTTTCTGGAGAGCAAGGATGATGATCTTCCCGAGGCAGTATTGAAAATGCTATCTCTAGAGACCACTTCTGCCGCGCGAGTTCATAACAAGTATTAGACTGAGGACTTGCAAGGTTACATCATCGCCTGCGAGGTGGAGGACCTCTTAGCCTCTAATAATACCCGTGTGGCCAAGGCTTTAAGTATTGGCAAACAGCGAAGGATTTAGTCCAGGGCCTCCGTGAGAAAAATGGGGAATTGGAACAAAGGATTAGGGCCTCAGACAGGTGGGAGGAAAATGTGAGAAGGGACAAGAAAGAGACGGAGGAGGCTGAGGTGAAGAGGACTCGGGTCGAGTGAAACTTGACTCTGCTGAGATACAAGTAAATCAGTTGAAAAATGAACTCCACGAGTCAGTTTCATAAGTTGCTGCTCTCACAAAGCGAATTGACCAATCCAATGAACACTAGAGAATTACCTTGGAGGCTTTGAAGGGGGCCAACAAGGAAAAAATCGAACTGAGGATGCTTACTGAGGCCCAAAAGGAAGAGATTGAATCTCTTAAAGTTGAAGTAAAGTCAGTAGGTGAAGTGGTAGTTCAAAACTATATTGATAACTTCGACCAAACGAGTACGATATCTTTGCGAACTATGGGCTTCATGGAATGCCCAATAGATGATGTCTCGCCTAAGGGAGGTACATCCTGAGCTGGACATCATGTTTCTTGAAGAAGAGTTCGATGGTCCTATTGGAAGCCGGCCGACATAGAGGCTGAAGAAGAAGCCCCCCTGAGGAGGTGGGAGAGGGGACCATTGCAAATGTAGACCCGTAGATTTATTCTTTTCTCTTCTCTTTTGTAATGACTTCGGCCCTGATTTGTTTGGTAATAAAATTCTTTATTCAATTGTCATTCCAAGTATTGTCGCTTCGCTTAAAACACGCTAACCAGATAAGAACTTAAGTAAAAGGATAAAGTAAATGGTCTTTAAGTATAAACACTTTGCCTAAGCATAATCACTTAAGCAAATGGATAGAATAAATATTCTCCAAGTGTTAACACTTCGCCTAAGCATAATCACTTAAGCAAATTGATAGAATAAATATTCTCCAAGTGTAAACACTTCGCCTAAGCATAACCACATATGGATAAAGTAAATATTCTCCAAGTGTAAACACTTCGCCAGCATAACCACTTAAACACATGAATAAAGCAAATATTCTTGGTTGAGGTGACCTGTTGGGGGCGTATGCACCTCGGCGAGAAGTAAGAATGTGTGAGAACACTATTGATCCACTTCACTAGAGGTGGCACCTACACCTCCCCTAATGGAGTGGATATCCTTGGTTGAGGTGACCTCTTGGGGGCGTACGCCCCATGGCAAGGAGTAAGAATGTGTGAGAACACTACTAACCGCTTCATTAGAGGTGGCACCCACACCCTCCCGATGAAGTGGATACCCTTGGTTGAGAACGATTCGCTTTGAGAACATATACAGAAGTGAAAATCAGTCCATTCAATTGATAACAACATTTACATTATAAGTCCTCATGATTTCTCTACTGATAATACTTCTTCAAATGTTCGATGTTCTAGGGATGAGGCACCACTTTGCCTTCCAAATTTTCAATCTTGTATGTGCCAGGTCGCACTTCTTCGGTGACACGATATGGGCCCTCCAAGTTTGGCCCCAGTGTTCATGTTCCCGGTTCTTTTGATGATGGGAATACTTTTCGGAGTACCAGATCGCCAATGCAAAAGGCTATTTTCTTCACTTTGACATTGTAGTAGCACATCATTTTGCGTTGGTAGGAGGTGAGTCTAGCTTGAGAATCATCTCTCTTTTCTTCATAGAGCTCAAGCTCAAGCCTTCTCAATTCATCGTTTGTTATTTCATTGAAGTGGATGCGACATGGAGAAGGCACTCCAACTTCTACTAGGCTCATGGTTTCAGCTCCATAAGTTATGGAGAATGGGGTCCGGTTGTATTTCTACAGGTCGTTCGTATGGCCCAAAGAACTTGGGAAAGTTCGTCAACCCATGCCCCTTTTGAAGCATCTAACTTCCTTTTCAGTGTGAGTTTGATGGTTTTGTTGACTGCTTCGACCTGGTCATTAGCTTGGGGATAGTGAGACGTTGAGAAATGCTTTTTAATTTTGAGCTTATTACACAAGTCCCTGATCTTCTTGTTATCAAATTGCTTACCATTATTTGAAACCATGAAGTAAGGTATGCAGAATCTACATATAATGTTTTTCCAGAGAAATTTGGAAGTGTTCACTTCGGTGATCTTGGCCAACGGCTTCGCCTTGACCCATGTCGTAAAGTAATCAATGGCAACAAAGGTGAAACATGCATCTCCTTCCCTCTTGGCAATGGCCTAATAAAATCAATTCCCCACTTGGCAAATTGCCAAGGGCTTGATATGCCTGTGAGTTCTTGTGAGGGCTGCCTTTACACGTTGGAGAAACGCTGACATCTGTCACACTTGCGTATGAATTGTATCAAGTCCCTTTTCAGGGTAGGCCAATAGTATCCCTGTCTGAGTACCTTATGTGCCAGTGCAAGCCCTCCAGAATGATTACCACAAACCCCCTCATGGATCTTCCTTAGGATGTAATTCACCTATTCTCCTCTCATACATCTAAGGAGGGGGGGAGAATAAGCCTCGTTTGTATAGAACATCATCCTGCAGGATGAAATGAGTAGCCCTTCTTCGAAGTTGATGAGCTTCAACTTCGCTGTTTGGTGAGAAAAGTAATGATCGGTTGCATCCACAAAGGGGTGCCTTCTATCCACATCACTTCTTTCCCCTATATGATTGAAGGTTCGGCAAGGTGTTTTATGGAAACCACCTTAAGAAGTTCCGAATCCTACTGCTAGCTAATTTCGTTAGGGCATCAGCGTGGGAGTTCTCCAGGTGGGGTACTTGTGTTAGCTCAAACTTCTCAAAGTTGGGGAGAAAATTCATGACTAGTTTCAGGTATGCTGCCATGTGCTTATCTCTAACTACAAAATTCTCATTGACCCGGTTCACAACTAGTTGTGAGTCACTGTTGATGGCCAATTGTTATGCTGTCATAGGCACCCAAAATAGTCCTTAAACCTCTAAAACTAATGTAGTAATGGAAGTAAAGGTCAATCCCACGAAGAGTGTGCAATTTAACAATTTATGCTTTGTATAATGATTGGGGAGTTTTGTTTATAACGAAATCAATCTTATAACAAATAACAATGTAAATTAATGAGTTGTATTAAATCAATGAAACACGTCTTGATCAAAGTCAACTTTCATCATTGGAGATTTATAACAATTCATCAATCCATAAAGAATAATCAATCCACATTCACAATATTTATCATTGGAATAAATTCATATTTCTTCTTAATTTTAGTTAATCAGAAACCAGCATTCTAATTAATCATAATTATCAAATAATCTCAGACCAGTGCTAAAGATTCAATTTAATAACAGTTTTAAACAATAGAGAAATTGATGAACTAGATAATACAAACACCAGCGGTTGCATTCAATCTTTTTAAACATTCTTCTTAAGATTCAAAAAATCTATCGTAGAAAATTATCAAATTCTAGTGCTTCACAAGTTAAATGATTCAAACAATTACGGATTTGAGATTTAACTTAGCTATATATTGCAATATATGAAAAACTAATAGATCTCTTAGCAATCAAACTTGGCAATCATAAAATTATGCATAGAAGAATATTAAATACTGAAAATATAAATAAAACAATGAAAATAGGTGGATCTCACAGTTATAATGTTTTCCAAGGCTTCGATATCCTTCAATCAAGCACCAAGAGTTAGTTACACATGATAGATCTAAGAAAAATAGAGAGAAAATAGGTTGGAGGCGTTCTGGTGTGTTTTTCGTGTGTTCTAGGGTTGATATATGACCAAAAGATTTATTTCCATACGTAGTTGAACGGAATTAAGAAATCAGAAAATCATGTCACCAAAATGAACTATGCGACCACTTAGTAGAAAGTGTAGCGGTTGTATAGAATAATTAAAACAGGCCCTGAAGGTCCCTGGAGCAGTGGATGCGACCGCATAGCTTTAAAATCTTCCTCTGGATAGCCTTCAGTGTTTTGGTCATATCTTTCTCTCCCGATATCCGATTGAGGTGATTCAAGATGTGTTGACCATGTATTTGAATTCAGTTATGTTGCACATTATATCTCCACAGTAGAGTGGATTTATCCCTAATTAGTTGATTGGGTATAACATTTTACTGGCTCAAAGTTCATCTACACATTGGATGATGAAGTGAGAGAGGGGGATACTGCATTGAAGCTTGACATGGCTAAAGTATATGATTACATGGATTGGGGTTTTATCTACTCTATATTGGAGGAATTTGAATTTTATCAGATTCATGTTGGCAGGATCAAAAGCATTTTAGAGTGTCATTTCTTAGTGCTCCTGAATGGTCACCCCTTTGGATTTTTTCCATCCTCACGAGGATTCGATGGGGTGATCCCATCTCTTCATCCTTATTCATCATTGTTGTAGACTATTTCTCTTGCCTTCTCACTCAGCAATTTTAGCCATACCCTAGTATGGGTTATCATCATGAAGTTACCACTCTTTTCTAACACTTTTCATCTGTTGATGATATGATTATATTTTCCAACGACTAGAAACAACCTATAAGGAGAGTCTTTGACTGTTTGGAACTTCATGAGGAAGTATCTAGTTAGTTGGTAAATCGGAGCAATAGTGGTCCTATATTGCCTAAATGAGCATCCACTAGTCAAATCAGGAGATGGGAACACTTAACTAGATTCAGACATCAGCAGTAGTCTTTTAACTATCTGGGAGTCTCCTTATGTAAGGGGCCAAGAGGACCTTCTTATATAATGACCTCATTCAGAAGATCAGGAGTAAGATTTCAGGTTGAGCTTCACGACTTTTATTGCCTGAGGGCCATGTTACTTTGTTGGGGTATGTACTTTCTTCTTTACCCTTCTATCTTCTTCAGATTATACAACCTCCTAAGGTTTGAAGAAACTGGAAAGAATTTTTGCACTATTTCTTTGGTATTCCAAGGATCGATGCATCGTCTATACTGGACGAGGTGGAATGCTATTTGTTTTCCTACTAATAAGGGCGGTCTTGGTTTCAGAGGATTACATGATGTGGTTGCCACTTTCTTCATGAACCTCTAGTAGTTATTTAGTTATCAGAGATCATTGTGGGCTCAATTTTTTACTGGGCAAATATTGTAGGGAGACATCCTTCATTTTGCAATAGTTCGCCGTTCAGCCTCTCCTGTCTGGAAGAAGCTAAGGTTGGTTGGTCCACGGACCGAGCTAAAGATTGCATGGCATCTTGGAACATAACAGATATTCTTCAAGCATGATTGTTAGATGGGAGATAATATCTTGGCATCCGTATTCTCACACAGTCAGCACACATGTGAGAGTGCATGACATTTATGATAATTTGGCTAGGATATTAGATGACTACTATAGTGTAACACCCCCGAAATTTCATAAACACTGGAGTATTATCAAAAATTAAATTTTCTTTTCGTTAGAAATGAAAAGAATACAAATAAAAATATAACTTTATCTTCAACAATAAATATCAACTAAAACATGGAATCTAAAATTTCTAAAAATAAAAATTAAATATAGTTAGTTTAATAATTAATAAATGTGTTTTTGAACAAATAAACAATCTAAAAAATTGGGAGATAAAAAAATTAATGTTTTTATTTCTTCAATTCCTCTTGGCAGTCTGTATCATCATCTCGCCACAGTTCCAATCGACCCGAACTAACTTGTAAAATTTTGTAAGTGGGAGTATTTAAAAATACATAGTAAGATATATGTAGTTCCCATACACAATTATATAGCAATAAAATAAATGCTTCGTACCACTCTTCTCTTACGTAGTATATCGGTGACTAGCGACACCCATTTTAGGTCATCTTAAGTCTCGAAGCATTTCATATATCTTAATAAAGACCCCGAAGGTCCAATGTCAATTCATGCATAAAGTACTGAATATAAAAGTATAAGGTAACAAATTACTTGCACAAAAGCATTTTACCTTGATTTTGAAAGTTTGAAAAGAATAAAATCTTGCACATAAAAGTTCTCCGATTTTTCTATACTCTTTCCTTTCCTTATCTTTCTCTACCGTGGTTTTCTTTATTTTCTGTGGTGAATAATGAGAATTCCTACATTATATATTGTTAAAATTCTCAATTGAGTTTGTATGTAACTAGAATTTAAAAATGATGTAATATGAAAAATTTGGATAAGAATTGAAATCACAAAAAGATTATAATTATTAAAATCAAAATTTATCATCTCACACGTACAGCTACCATAAAACTCAAATCATAAATCAAGTTTAATTGTATTACAATTAACCTTTTATCCTAGTTAAAATATTAAAAATATAGCATATAAAATAAATAAAATTTTATTCTAAAATTTTCAGGGCATTACATATAGGCTCTTCAACCATTTATGTCGTAGCAGATTGGGACTATTCATCTATGTGTAGATTCCCCAGATCATATCATATGAATGGATACACCTGATGGTAGCTTTGTTACCAAATTGCATGGTAGTTAGTCCGATCAAGTCGATAGATGTAGGATTCTTATCGATTGATATGGAGCACTATCATACCCACCAAAGTGTCTTTCTACTAGAGATTAAGGCAGGACTTGATTCTTGTCGATGTGGTTATCCAGAGGAGGATTAACTGTCACATAGTTTCTCATTGTCAGTGTTGTTCGGAGATTGATACTATCACACATATCCTCACATACAACACTATCTCTAACCATGTATGGAAGCATTTTGTGGATATATTTCATGTACCTATGCGGTCAAGAAAGGGAGTCAGACATCAATATCAAAGATGGAGATAATCTAGTCGGTACGTTCGTTATGATCACATCCGCACAATCATTCATCTATTGTTTTTCTGGTTTAAATGGGCAGAGAGTAATTATGCAAAGCACGGAGAGATCCATATGGTGCCTAGACGGATTATCAGAAGGGTCACAACATGATTTTCTTTCTCCATACGAGTCGGTTATTTCGGCCTATACATTGGTGAGGGATCTAGCTCTTGCTCCTCTATTCGATATATCTATAAACATTTCTCCTCATCACTCCTATATTGGTTCCTTGACACGCTCTACAAGTGGGATCTTACAAGCTCAAAACCGATGGATGGATCAAGAATGTATTTGCTAGTGGTAGGGATATTATGGGAGACCATGCAAAAAATTGTGTCAGGGCTTTTTCTTCTACTTATGGTACTTGTTTGATTCTGGAAGTAGAGCTACGAGCTATTTTTGATGGGATTCTTCTTCCCATATGACTAGGGATCGCATATATTTGGGTTGTGGTTAACTTGATATCGGGTGTCCATTGCATCACCAAGGATGAAGGACCATGTGCGATTTATGGTACTCTCAAATAGATTAGACACCTCATCTCTTTTGATCATGATACTATCTCCCACATCTATCGTGAGGAGAATCAAGTTGCAGATACACTTGCTTCAGAGTGTTGGGATCAACTTTGCTACCCGAAGTATGGACCACATAACCTAACTTGATAGCTTAGGGCACTTGTATAGATTGATCGATATAGACTACCCAATTTAGAGGTTTGTAGTTTAGGTTTCATTTTCTTTTATTGTATAGGGAGTAGTAATCCTCATTTATTGCTTCCATACTACTTTTATACATTTGTTGTTTTGTTGCTTTCTGGAGGTTATGTTTATGCCCCCTCCTTCATGTACTCTCAATTTTTTTATGATATATACATGGTTGGGAAATCCTAACCCCTCTCAGCCATCCTTGGTAGAGCTTAAAAACTCACTAATGATGTGTGGATATCTTGCTTAAAAAAGATTATTAGTTTGTATCAAATTTGATGGTTGTAATGATAAGAGTGTAAAATATCATGTTTTTTCCCTCTTATTTGTTGTCTCGTGTGATTATTTGATGTCAAAATATACTAATTATCTTTATATTTTGATTTATGTGGCAATTTGATGGATATGACGAAATTTGGAAGAAATAAATGAAAAAGGCCCAAAGTAGAAGAAAACAAAAGTTCAAGGACCAAATTGCAAATACCCAAAAGATGACTCGGAAGGCAAAACGAAGATATGAAGATTTGAGAGTGTTAGACATCAATTGGATGAGGAAAGAAGCCAAAGGGATGAAATATAGTCAAAATATTATTACATATCAACTCCCAGCCGAAGAAGTTCTGCTCCGGATATTTAGTCTCAATTTGAGACTTATTTTTGGCATAGGAAACGTTCGAATTGGTAAAATTATGTTTCTGGAAGATTTGTATCCCTTTGAGTCACAATTTCAATGCATCTTGAATCTCCTCAATCGCATATCAGGAGAAAAAGATATGACCAAAATACTAAATGTTGTCCTGTGGAAGTTATCTAAAGCTATGCGGTCATATAACTTAAATTCAATGCGGTCGTATAGCTTAAATTCAATGCAGTCACATACTCTACTTTAGCGAATTCCAGGGCCAAGTTAAAATATTCTATGCGGTCACATTCACTTATTCTATGCAGTCGCATAGAGTTTCCGAGAAGAAAATTGTGGTTTCTGAATTTAAGTCAACTAGTTATGGAAATAATTATAAATACATGTTTTGAAACCCTAAACACCATGAAAAAAAATAGAGAGAACTCATCCATACTACTGTCTCTCATCTTTGGCTCAAGAATCTCCATGAAGAACTAAAAATTTTGGTGAAGCTACAAAGGAACTCAATCGGAATTGGTGATTTCGCATCTTTTATCCATGTAATTTGATTTTTCATTGTCAAACAATTCTGGAATTTATATTTTCTTTTAATGAATATTTTGGAATTGGCTTAACCTTTATTAGATTTTTCATGGATTCAGTTATGATTTTTCCATCGAATAATTAAACTATTTGTTGAGTTTCAATTTCAATTAATCTATGTTGAGATTGGTTTAACATTTATTAAATTCTTCATAGATCCAGTTATGCTTCTTCTATCAAATGATTGAACTATTTGTTGAATTTTAATCTCAATTTTTCTTTATTGGTGGATTGATTACTGCCTTATGTTTGATGTATATGGTCGATTCTTGATCTTATTCCAATAAAAAGAGTGCGAATGTGTTATAGGAAGTTTAGATTTTAGAATTACAATTGAATTAAATTGATTTGTAACGTCATATCTTCCGATTAGAGAGTTGGGATGAAGGCCTTTAATTGAGTTATAAGAATGAATAATTGATGAGATTGATCCAATTCAATTGAGGGAATTCCGATGTTTTGCTACCCCAAACATTGATTTTAATTTCATTATTTCAAACATTGAATTCCTAATTTTATTCGAACAATAAATTCTACTTCACAAATGAGAGAACATCCATCCTTTTTCTTAGAGCATTTTTTCCATCTCCCTATGGAATCGACACCCCATAGCTGTGCTACAACTATCGCGTTATTCTTTGGGCATAATCATGTAACATAAGAGATATGCTCGATTGTTTGTAATTATCCTAAATAAGCTACTAATAATGTAAAATGATGGGTTTTTCCAGTTATGAAACGAATGTATTAGATTCATAATTCATCTATTGGCATCTGTTTCTAATTCTCGAATTACGTAGTTTAATGGTGTTAATGTGTTCGTGACAATCGATAATCCCATGTTTTTTAATCTTCTTTTCCAAGATAAACCAACCATATCCTAAGCACAATTTGATCCTATTCATAGTCCGAATTTATAAGCAAAGAGATGCATTCTACCACATAATTATCAAACAAGATTGTACATACCATAAATGCTATTCCTATCACCTATTGCCCCTTTGTCAATTATGCAATGTTATAACCTATTGTGAGTCTTCCAACACTAAAATAAGAAATTAATTATTTAACTCGTGATCAAACAATTGAATAATGCATTATTAATTCACAATCAATCAAGAAAACAAAAATTTACCAAACTAATGATTCAATAAATCAAAAATACATAAAAGAAGTTTAGCCTAGCATATTCGTATTCAAATTATACAAAAGATATTGAAATGACATCACCCGTATAATAGAACTAGAAGAAGATCTTGAACACTATTTCTTCAATAAATGATTTCAATCCAAGCCTTGAATCTTCAATTCTTGTTGTAAAACTCTTCTTGCCTCTTGCTAGCTTCACTTCAATGATAAAAACTCGGTCCATGCATTTCGGACGGCCCTTAAGTTATATAGGATGCAAAAGATCGCATACCAAAACTTTCCGAAATAAGAAAGGGAGACATTATTTTTCTCCCCAGATTTCAACCATACGTGCGCCTAGTTATAGGTGAGGAAAAATAGACGTGTGAGTTTTACTTGTTAAGAAAGCAACTCACCTTATTCTTTTATGTGATATTTTCTAGTAGTGTACTACGTGTGTATAAGTTATGGAAACATGACATTGTTTTTCTCAATCACTTTGTCATTTTCATTTACCCACCCCTCAACCATATTTACCTTATATATACACGGTCATTTGTTACACAAAAATTATCTAACTCTATATGTTTTGCTATTTCACTAAGTCAAGGCATTTGGAGGAGATTCGAACCAAAATAAACTCTTTTTTCCAAGTTTTTTTAAGTATTTTCAGATTTTCATTTAAGGTAAGCTACATAAGTTGTAGTGGTTAAATTTTTATTCTCCATTATTTTTATATATGATTACATTTGATTCCTTAAGACCTCTAGGTCAATTTTATGTTAAATCCTTCGAGATATATCGTCAGATTCAATTATGTTAAATCATCTGGGATATGAAAATTTTAAAGAAATTCTTTGAGCTATCTGTTATCACGATCAATTGCTTTAAATTTAAGAATGTCGGGTATGAAATGTTTTATTTATATTTATATTATGTTAAATACGAATTTTGCACACATCTTAATGAGTATTTTATTTAAAATACTCACCCTTACAATAATTTCAGAGTAGAACGGGTTGTGCTGGACACATGGAAGATTGGACGAGTGGATGCTTATGGTTTTAATACAAAAAATATTGTAAGCATGTTCATGGTTAGATTTTTATTTAATATTTTCAAGTTTAGTATTTGCACAATTATTTAGCAGTTTTGACCTTCATATTTTCGTTTAAATGATGTTATTGGAATTTAAATATTATGTGATTTTCCTTTAATTTGTTGAGTTGAATTATTGATTCCCTTTTAATTTACAAAGAATCAACTTTATTTTCTCAAAAACAAGGATTTATAAAATCATGTTATATGATGATGATGATGATGATGATAATAATAATAACAATAATAAAGATTTTTGGTAACACTTCGAGTTTTTAAAGTTAAAATTTGGGGCGTTGCAACTTCTTATCAGTGCCCAGGTCTATTTTTCTATAGACCAGGTAAAATTTATATTTTCTTAAAATGTTTTTTTAAAAAAAAAAAAAGAATTAACACAAATTTTTTCAAATGTTTTTGTATACTTTACCTGTTACAAACAAATATAATGATGGCAACAATATCTCTGCTTGTTGGATTCCTCTGAGTTGTACTAATTATTTATTCATCAAGTACTTTGCATTGTTGAACATTGGTCAGGAATCACTTGGACAACAAAAATCTGGAGAGTAATGGGCTTGTAACGTTACAGTTCTTTTGCATTAGGCTGAGTTTAATTTCTATTTTGGGCTTTGATCTCTTCTAATTGATTTTAAATTCAAACGTGAGGCCCAGTTTCTTTTAAGGTAAAGGGTCTGTACATGTACCTGTTCATAGAATTGCAGTTCTGATACGAATTAGCTTGTGCTAATAATTTGATGGTGCCAAAAGAAAACTATAGTACACCCAAAACAATGACAGTCCTAAGCATTGATATAAATTAGAGAAATTATACACTTGATGGGATTTTGGCTACTAGTGCACTATAACCTAATTTTGTGGATATGGATTCAGAGTCACGTGTTGCTCTGGCATTTTTATTTTATTTTTTGTGACTAGGAAAATAACCTAATTTTGTGTAATAAGACAAAAAAGTGTTTACATATTTCTTAATGGTTCTATAATGAGATTTTATCAAAATCTCAAACTAGTAAAATAGGATGCATGGCACTTAACACTTGTCAATCAACTACTGTCCGACGAATTCAAGGTACAAAAATTAAATGTTATGTTCCATTTTATTTTTTCGAGCATAATTTATGAATAATTTAAGCTTGAATTTATGAAATGATTATTATGTTTAGAATGAAATATGTTATGCATGTTATTATTTTATTTTAATATTCAATGAGGTATAATGATTAACCTTTGTATTAAAACCACAAGAGCATAATATATAATGTGATATCGATAACAAAAGAAATCAAACAAAATTGGACACTATGTGACAAACATGGTTAGAACTTATCAAACTGCTAGAAAGACAACAACTTGTAAAGCGACATTGAACCAAAGGTCCATCATTCAGTCCTATAAGAATTACGTGATTGACCCAACTCGTTCACTTGTCGAACATGTTCAAGACATCTATGAGAGATGTACCACAGTTGGGGATGTAGGACTGGAGATCATGCATATCAAGGCTGGGGATTGAGTTTAGCATGTATTGTTAGACCCTTTTAGAAAGGTGGAGTGAGAGTATGCAACAACAGCCAGAGCTAGGAGATGAGTTCGAAAACAGCGTGGGAGATGGGGCTGAGCCCTAGTATGAGTTGGATCCAAAGGAAGAGCTTGAATCGAAGCATGAGGATGACTCTAAGTTGGAGTTAGAGATTAATCTTGAGCCATAGGTCGAAATAGATATAGAATCTGGGCTCGAGGCACAGGGCTCCTCAAAAGACAAGACTCCACTAAAGAAGATTTGGAAGATTCATAGGTATTAGAAACTTAGATTCTATATCCTTCATTCTATGATGTTTTCCTTTTCCTTGCCACTCAGAAAGAAAATGCTTTTTGTTATTTGAGATTTATTTATTCAAATCGATTGTACATCTTAGTTTCAAGGATTTATATTGATGAGATTATATATTCCTTTTGAATATATTGAGTTGTGTTATCCAATATTTCTAATACAAAATTTAAATTTTGTCGATTTAAATGAAATAGCACGACAATAAGACCAAGTAGCTATGTTTGGGGATCTTATGAGGTCGGTACACAACCTTGACCGACGACATATACCGGCTAGTGCCAACAACACGAGTGCAATTGTAGAGCATTCCGCCATTTCAAACCTCTTTCTTTTGATGGCAGAGCTGACCCTTAACAGTCGATTAGTGGTTAAACGGATAGGAGTGGATCTTGAAGCACATGGAATACATTGATACCCAAAAAGTATTATGTTCTGAATTTATGTAGTAGGCCGCTGATGGGAGTCTACTTAGTTCCCAAGCATATGATAAGCTACAACTCACTAGAAGTGCAAAAAGACTTGACTTATGAAGACTCTCATGGAAACTATTGAAAGGAGAGTGCATGCTTTGAAAAACAAGGAAGTTGCCCTAGTTAAAATTTGATGGAGAAATCATAGAGTCGAAGAAGCTACTTGGGAGAAAGAACATGAGATAAATGCCAACTATTCGAAGCTTTTTTACTAGACGAGATAATTTCGAGGACGAAATTCCTCGAAATTATTTTAAAGGGCAAGGATTGTAGCACCCCAGAATTTATTTACTTTTTACATAGGGCTTAAGTTTAAGAAAATTACTTTTGTTCATTAGCAAATTAAGTGGTCCACGTCTAGCCTTGTCACCACACTAAAATCCATAAATTAAAATGATAATACCATTTATGTATTTCTTTAATTAAAAAAATACTTATTTTCTTAATTGTGGTTTTAAATTTTGTTTTTTGTAAGTATTATATGGGCCAAATAATTAAGTATAGTAGAAGTTGAGAACAATATATCAATATGAATATTATTTTGTGCAAATTGGACTCAAGAAAAAGGTTTTTGAATGAGACATGCCAAGTTATTGCGGTTGAAATATAACATTATTTTTTTCCATCTAATATAATACCATTTTATAATTCTATTTGTATTGATTTGTGGAAATAGATGTGTGAGCTTTGCTTGTTAAGAAAACAACTAACCTTATCCTTGTATTTGATATTTGCTAGTGGCGTACTACATGTGTGTAAGTTATGGGAACATGACATCGTTTTTCTCAATCATTTTGTCATTTTCATTTACCCACTCCTAGCCATATTTACCTTGTATATACACTTATAAACACGATCATTTGATAGACTCAATTTATCAACTCTATATATTTTGCTATTTTACCCAGTTAAATCATTTGGAGGAGATTTGAACCAAAATAAATTCTTATTTTCCAAGTTTCTTAGCATTTTCAGATTTTTATTTAAGGTAAAATAAATAAGGTGGAGTGTTTAAATTTTTATTTTCCATGATATTTATATTATGATTACATTTAACTCCTTAAGACTTCTGGGTCACTTTTACGTTAAATTCTTCGGGATGTGGGAATTCTAAAGAAATTTCTTGAGCTATTTGTTATTGCGATCAATTGCTCTAAATCTAAGAATGTTCGGTATGAAATATTTGATTTATATTTATATTATGTTGAATACGATTTTTGCACGTATCTTACTGATTTTTAAAATACTCACCCTTATAAAAATTTCAGATTAGAACGAGCTGTACGGAAGCGTGGAAGATTGGACGAGTGGATGCTTATGGGTTGCCAAGTAAAAAAAAAAATTTAAACACGTTCATGGCTAGATTTTTATTTAATATTTGCACATTTATTTAGTAGCATTGATCTTCGTGTAAATTGACGTTTGAATGATGTTATTTAAATTTAAATATTATGTGATTATTCCTTTAAATTTGTTGAGTTGAATTATTGATTCCCTTTTAATTTACAAAGAACCAACTTTATTTTCTAAAAAACAAGGCTTTAATAAATCATGTTATATTCAGCTTAGATGATGATGATGATGATGATAATAATAATAGTAATAATAATAATAAAGAAATAAATAAATAAGGAATTTTGGTAACGCTTCGAGGGTTTAAAGTTAAATTTTGGGGTGTTACACTCTAACTAAAGATTTTCACCTAATCTTTATCTTATTGGTCTTAGACAGTCCACACAACAAATTTACACATGGAATCCCTAATCATATCAATGTTCCTCTACACTAGTTCAACCATTTCCAAAATATCCTACAAGTGGTTTATGCATTATGTAATAGTGGCTTTTCCTGGTTTTAGCAACAAAATTCCACTATATTCAACATATTTCATCATATGAACAAAAACACTCATTCATGATGCCAAAAAAGCAAGTCTTGTTTGTAAGTAAGATCAAGTTTTACCTAAATAAGCATGAATCAATCCCAATATGTAATATTTCCACAATTCCTGGT